>JAXLNO010002702.1:0-32015 GCA_038087875.1 Malacoraja senta | reverse complement strand
AATCACGGCTTGTGGACTGACTGACCTATGCCCGACTTCTGGAGTCAAGTCCGACTTTTGTAACTGAAAACTGTAACATCCACATTGAGGAACAGCCTCTTCCTGACAGCCATCAGGCTATTAAACATAACGAATAAGCTCTGAACTATGAAAGACTATATTATTTGTACTATTTGTTATTTGTTGATCACAAACACACCCTCCACCTCACACAGACACTCACACACACAGAGACTTTCACACACACATACAAAGACTGTCAGACACACACACACACAGACTCTCAGACACACACACACACTCACACATACACACTCACACACACTCTCAAACACACATATATACACACACACAGACACTCTCACACACACACAAATACACACACACACACACACACACGCACACATACACACACACACTCACACACACAGACAGACTCACTCACACAGACTCACAACCAATAGTCAAATGCCAAGTAACTTCAGAACGTGGTGAACATACAGTGTGTAAACCGAATGATTCAAACGTTTAAAGCCTCCTGTACAGGCGGCTGCTGGTGAAGCAAAACCATGCTTTAAATAACGTCCAACAAACACACTCACCATAGAGAGAGCAGTAAGCTCTCTTGAATTATTCAATGACGTCTTCACTATGTCTTCTGCAGTCAGTGCCATCTTGCCACGAACTGGAAATGACGCAGTCAGTGCCATCTTAATGCTAACTGGAAATGACGTCATCGGCGCCATCTTGCCACTAAGCGGAAGTCATGGAATGAGCACCAATTTTGCAATTAAACACAGTCCTGATCTAATAAAATGTTTATTCACGCTTTATCCATCCGAAAACTGTTGCAACGATTTTAAAAGCCAAGGCAAAGAATTTGGCAGCAGCCACTTGACAACCAAAATTCATTTTGTGAACACAAACTTTTTTAAAAGGCGAGGCAAAGAATTTGGCAGCAGCCACTTGACAACCAAAATTCATTTTGTGAACACAAACTTTTAAAAAGGCGAGGCAAACAATTTGGCAGCAGCCACTTGACAACCAAAATTCATTTGTGAACACAAACTTTTTAAAAGGCGAGGCAAACAATTTGGCAGCAGCCACTTGACAACCAAAATTCATTTTGTGAACACAAACTTTTTAAAAGGCGAGGCAAACAATTTGGCACCAGCCACTTGACAACCAAAATTCATTTTGTGAACACAAACGTTTTAAAAGGCGAGGCAAACAATTTGGCAGCAGCCACTTGACAACCAAAATTCATTTTGTGAACACAAACGTTTTAAAAGGTGAGGCAAACAATTTGGCAGCAGCCACTTGACAACCAAAATTCATTTTGTGAACACAAACTTTTAAAAGGCGAAGCAAACAATTTGGCAGCAGCCACTTTAAAGCCACATCGAGGGGACTCACCGTGGAGTAGACGTGCGTTCAGTGTTTTTCGCAGTTCAGAGAGCAGTGACCCTCTCACTTCCTGGGTCTGGCAGAGACTGAGTGAGGCACGACACTTCCAAGTTTTATAATCCCTCCCCCTGCCGCCAGCGGGAGCAGCAGAGAGAATGGTGATTTTTTTTAACACATTAATATTTCTCTGATTTTTTATCGATGGGAAAAATCCTCTGGTCCAGGAAGGCAGAGGTGGTCTCTGAGCGAGGTGGCCAAAAATGACGGCCATAGGTGGCGGCGTTCTCTCGGAAATCACAGCACAGTGGGCCTAAAGCAGTCAAGATCAGACTTTTAGTAATATACTAGACCAAGTGCAGACCCGTTGGGTCTGGTCCCCGAAAGTGCTTCACACCCTGGGGTGTTGTTCCCGAAGGTGCTTCAGACCCCGGGGTGAAAATCTGAGAAAAAATATAGCGTAGTTTTCGGAAAAAATCGGAGAAAATCGGCGAAAAAAAATGGCGTCGTTTTCAGGGAAAATCGGCGAAAAATAGATGGCGTCGTTTTCGGAGGGAATCGGAGACAATCGGAGAAAATCGCGTGGGGGTGGGGGGGGATGGATTTTATTTAAAAACGTGTACATAAACACGACCGAATTTAATCAGGAGTGGCTATTCGTAAAGATAAATGTCATCTCTTTGGAAATGGTAAAAAAATATGGGCCTTTCGCGCGTTGTGTGGGCCAGGGGCGGTATCAAAGGGGATTTGGTGAAAGTCAGGCGGACACAAGTCAGGCAGACACAAGTCAGGCAGCCACAAGTCAGGCAGCCACAGAGTTTTATAGATAGACTAGACCAAGTGCAGACCTGTTGGGTCTGGTCCCCGAAAGTGCTTCACACCCCGGGGTGTTGTTCCCGAACGTGCTTCAGACCCCGGGGTGAAAATCTGCTGAAAAAAAGATGGCGTAGTTTTCGTGAAAAATCGGAGAAAATCGGCGAAAAAAAGATGGCGTCGTTTTCGGAGAAAATCGGCGAAAAAAAGACGGCGTCGTTTTCGGAGAAAATCGGAGACAATCGGAGAAAATCACATGGGGGTGGTGGGGGGGATGGATTTTATTTTTAAAAAACGTGTACATAAACACGACCGAATTTAATGAGGAGTGGCTATTCGTAAAGATAAATGTCATCTCTTTGGAAATGGTAAAAAATATGGGCCTTTCCTCGCACTGTGTGGGCCAGGGGCGGTATCAAAGGCGGTACAGACGGACGACAGCCAGAGAGTTTTAACAGTATACTAGACCAAGTGCAGACCCGTTGGGTCTGGACACCGAACGTGCGTTTGTGGGGGGGGGGGGGAAGGCTGTGGCGTCACACTAATCACCCCCTTTCCTCCAAAGCACGTAATCCGGCAACCACAAACACACAAACTCATCACACCCCTTGATATTATTTTAATTTTTTAATTTAAATACTGACGAATAGCCATCACCTCTCAGGTGCGTCTCGAGGGAGGGGGGTGGTGCAGAGAGAGAAAATTTAATGTTAGGAAAAAAATTGTGAGGTGGGGGAGGAGGAGGGTTGAGAGGAAGGGGGGTGAGGAAGTTGGGGAGAGAGGAGGGTGAGAGAGGAGAGGGGTGGAGAGAGGAAGAAGAGGATGGGGAGATAGGTGAAGGGGGTGGGTTGGAGCAGGCGTGCATGAGTTGAGCCGCGGGCTGTGAAGAGAGAAGGGCAGAGAGAGAGAGAGGGGAGAGACAGATAGACTGGTACACACAATAAAACTCGAGAAACACTGCGGGTGCAGCAGCATCTATGGAGTGAAGGAAATAGGCAATGCTTTTGGCGGAAACCCATCCTCAGACGGGTTTTTTCACGAAACGTTGTCTATTTCTTTTGATATAGATGCTGCTGCACCCGCTGAGGTTATGAAGCATTTTTTTGTGTACCTTTGATTTTCAAGCATCTGCAGTTCTGTCTTAAAGACAGAGAGACTGTTGGCGGGCTGTTTTCCCAACGCGCGTTTGCGGGAGGGGGGGGGCTGCGGCATCACACTCACACTAACCACCCCCCAAAAACAGGTGGGGGAGGGGTGGAGAGGAAGACGTGGTGGGGAGAGAAGAGGGGAGAGGGAGACGGGGTGGGGAGAGAAGAGGAGAGGGGGAGGGAGGGGAGAGGGGGAAGAGGAAAGGGGAGAGATTGGGGAGGGAGAGGAGATCAGGGTGGGTGAGAGGGAGGGGGAGGAGAGTGGGGAGTGGGAGGAGAGCAGGGAGGGCAGGAAGGGGGAGAGGGGGGGAGGGGATGAGGGGAAGGGGAGAGGAGTAGGGGGAAGAGAGGGAGAGAGGGAGGGGGAGGGAGAGAGGTGGGGGAGGGAGAGGGGAACAGTGGGGTGTGAGGGGCAGAGGGGTAACGGGGAGTGGTGCAAGAGAGAGGTGAAGGGGGTGGGTGGGAGATGGGGGTGAAGAGGGGTGGTGGAGGGGAAGAGAGGGTGTGGGAGGGGAGGGAGGGGGAGAGGAGAGAGGGGGAAGAGTGGAGAGGGAGAGTTGAAGTAGGAGGGGTAGGGACAGTCCATCTGTTACCCATTCCCTATCACCCCCAATCCTCTTTCTCTATTGCCACAAACGTGACGACGCCCTTCGACACAGGCTGTGGGGGTGGGGGGGAGGGGCTGGTGCTGTTGCTGCTGCAAAGGCATATGTAAATTGGTTCATTTTGATTGGACATCTTTGAGCTTGGGCATTGTGACATCACAAAACGGAACCTTCATTAACATTCTATTGCTGAGAGCTGTTTTTTTTAAACATTTTGAAATTTCCCCATTCCCTATCCCCCCCACACACGTGGCGACGCCTTTCGACACAGGCTGTGAGGTTGGGGGGGAGGGGCTTGGGCTGTGGGTGCTGCAAAGGCATATGTAAACGGATTCATTCCGATTTGTCACACATGTCGCAGGGCGTCGCCACGTGTGTGGGGGTGATAGGGAATGGTGAAATTTCAAAATGTTAAACAAACAGCTCTCAGCAATAGAATGTAAATGAAGGTTCCGTTTTGTGATGTCACAATGCCCAATGCTGCGGGGGTTGGGGGGGAGGGGCCGGGGCTGGGGCCGCCGCAAAGGCATATGTAAATGGATCCATTCCGATTGGACATCTGTGACCATTGTGCATTGTGACATCACACAACGGAATCTTTACTAACATTCTACGGCTGAGCTGTTTTTTAAAACATTTTGAAATGTTTGGTTTGGGGGGGGGGAGAG
The DNA here is from genome assembly GCA_038087875.1 of Malacoraja senta. Lineage (NCBI taxonomy): Eukaryota > Metazoa > Chordata > Chondrichthyes > Rajiformes > Rajidae > Malacoraja > Malacoraja senta. The sequence continues at coordinate 27,377 of JAXLNO010002702.1, read as the reverse complement.
GTATTTTATTTTTAAAAGCGTACCTAAACACGACCATATTTAATCAGGATCATCTATTCGTAAAGATAAACGTAACCTCTTTAGAAACGGTAAAAAATATCGGCGTTTCCGCGCGCCGCGCGGGCGTGGGGCGGTATCAAAGGCGGGACAAGTCAAGCAGAACGTTGGACGTACAGACGTACAGACTTACAGACGTACAGACGTACAGACGTACAGACGGACGGCAGCCAGAGAGTTTTAAAAGTATATAGATAGATAGATAGATAAGATATAGATATATGTGTGTGTATGTATGTATATATACACATACACACATACTCAAAAAACAAACAAAACAGTGCAATAATAAAAATAATAGTCTATTGTAGTTCAGAGTCTATATGAGGTTGTAGTGTTTAATAGCCTGTTGGCTGTAGGGAAGGAGCTGTTCCTGAACCTGGACTTTATGGTTTTCAGGCTCCTGTACCTTCTTCCCACTGGCATTGGTGAAATGAGTGTGAGGTCAGGATATGATTCATTATATGATGAATGCTTTCATGCATCTCTGCAGAATGCCCCATGGTCTGGCCCGATGAATATTGTCATAAACCATCTGAAAGCTTGTAGGCTTACATCGGATTATCATTGCCATTCCAAACATTATTTCATTATGTTTTGTAAAGAGCTGGCTGTTACGTCTGAATTTTTGTGCAGATCACCTTGCTCATTACTGAAATGACTATCAACAGTTGATGAAATGCAGTTGATGAGAATTTCTTGCAATACAAGTTTCGGGAGAAACTTAACAGGTCAGGCTGCATCTGTGGAGCCAAAAGACTAGCTGATGTTTTGGGTCGAGATCTGCATCAGGATTGACTTACAATGACTCTTACAATATCTATATCGCACAAATAAAAGTATAATATCATGCTAATTATTGTAATCATTATGTTTTAGCGGATCAACGACACCAGTCGGTAGGTTAGAATCGAATTTATTCAGAATTAGATTCACCGATCAAACACTCTGTCATTGAACACAACTGACCACAATGGTGGTCTTACAACGACTGAAGGGCAGAGCCAGAAACCGCGCGAAAACCCGACCCCTCCCAGAGTCACATGCGCGCAGCTTCCGACCGCAGGGTTCGATACTGACGAGCACCAGTAGGTGCTGTTATAATGTGTTCATTTTTCATTGGGTGGAAGTGTTCACTATAAACCAATTGATCCACTCAGCTGGTAGATTTTCCCTTGCCTTGATCTGATGTGGTAAGAGATGATTGATAACGCATGATTTAGTTTAGTTTAGAGATACAGCATGAAAACAGGTCCTTTGACACACCGGGTCCAAGCCGACTGTTGTCTTTCACCCGTGTTCTGTGATCCTACTTTCCCACCCATTCCTTACCCACTAGGGGCAATTTTACACTGGCCAACTAACCTACAAACCCATATGTCTTTGGGATGTGCAAGGAATCCAGAGCACCTGGAGGAAACCCATGCAGTCACAGGGAGAATTGAGCAAACTCCACACAAATGGCACCCAGGTCAGGATCAACCCCAGTTCTCTGGCACTGTGAGGCAGCAGTTCTACCTGCTGCGCCAGTGTGCTGTCCTTTTACTTTGATCTAATTTGCATTTAAATCATTCCTGTCTGCTGCTTTCTTAGCTTTAGTGATTTAACACTCTTAGAGTCATAGAACCATCGAGCATAGAAACAGCCTCTTTGGCTCATCTCATCTATGTCACCCTCTTTATGAAAAAGTTGCACCTCAGGGTCCCATTAAATATTTCCTCTCCCACCATAAACTTATGCCCTTGATTGTTCAATCTTGGGAAAAAGATTCTGTGCACTCACCCTATACCCCAAAATATTTTATACACCTCAGTCTCCTATGCTCCAAGGAATAAAGTCCTTGACTGCCTAACCTCCCCCTATAACACAGTCCCTCGATCACAAGCAACATCCTTGTAAATCTTCACTGCCCTCTTTCCAGATTTCCAGCTTAATGGCACCTTTCGTTGATGAGCTCTTACTTGCTGGAGTTTTTATGTTGTTATTCTCCCTCCTGAACATTTACTTGCTCTTTGGATGACTTTCCGTGTAGCAATTCTATGAAATGCCCAGTTTCATGCTTTTTTCCCCCTGGTGTTTTTGGTGGCCTTGTTGAGGCTCTGATAAGTATATTTGTTGATGTCTGCCCTTTTGCCAAAGGTAAATCAAGGCTTAATTTCATAATGATTCCTTGTTTGATGAGTTGTTTGCATTATCTGCTCAATAGTTGGGTATCAATATTATGTATGATGTGTCCCAACTTGAAACATTGCCGATCCATGTCATCCAGAGATGTTGCCTGACCTGCTAAGTTCCTCCAACTTTCTTCACGGTATCAACATGGTGTCATAAGATATTTAACCTTCCTACATACCTTGTAATATCACAATACTTGCCCTTTCATCTTTGGGATTTAGTGCCAAGAACCTTAAATGCAGCATGGTGGCGCAGCGGTAGAGTTGCTGCCTTACAGTGCCAGAGACCCGAGATCAATCCTGACACTGTCTGTACAGAGTTTGAACGTTCATGACCTGCGTGGGTTTTCTTCAGGTGCTCCGGTTTCCTCCCACATTCCAAACGTTTGGAGGTTCATTGGCTTATGTAAAATTGTAAATTGTCCCCAGTGTGTGTAGGATAGCGTTATGGGTCTGTCCCACTTAGGCGGCATTTTAGGCGATTGCAGGAGGCAACCTTGAGCCGTAGGTGGGTCGCCAGGTGGTCCAAGTGGGTTGCCAGGAGGTCGAAGGTTCTCAGAGGTTCTCGTAGGTTGTAGCCGGTGCTGTCCAGTGAATTTCGTTGGCTCATTGGGGAAAAAAAGTAAGCAGTAGTTTTCAGAACCAAGGATAACCGACCGGTAATGTTAATTTCCGCCGAACTTCACAGCTGTGTACCTCTGGCTTCTTAAAAGTTGTCTCCACTCCTTCTCCCCTCTCTCCCCCACCCATCTACCCCCCCTCTCCCCCCCCCCTCTCTCCCCCTTCTTTTAAAGGACTTAACATACACTGTGCTTTAGCGTCTTTTTACAGCGCTAACCTTCCTGTTCATCGTGGCCTGTGTCTGTTTCACCTTGGCTTTGCACCATGTCAATTTCACTCAGACAGTACTCCCCCACTTGCCCTGTCCCCTGCCTGCATAATGGGCTGGTGAAGGAAACGGCAACTTGACAGTCGCCAGCAGTCCGCTGAAAAATCACCTAAGTGGGACAGGCGACGGGGGTTGCTAGTTGGCACGGACTCGGTGGGCCAAAGCATCTGCTTCCACGCTGTATCTCTAAACTAAAACAAAACTAAACTAAGATCTTGTTTCTGAAGAATTCCACGTACATGGTGTCATCTATTTTTTTTATTTTCCTTTGCCTGCAGCCTATTTGTTGAGACCTTACTAATTTCTTGCTGATCTCACACCCTGTTCTCAACCTCTTCATCAAGGTTTGCAATGAAACTTTTAATAGCAGAACAAAAAACGCCTGTAGATAAACACAAAATGCTGGAGTAACTCAGCGGGACAGGCAGCATCTCTGGAGAGAAGGAATGGGTGACGTTTCGGATCATGACCCTTCTTCAGACTGAAAGTCATGGGAAAGGGAACGAGAGATATAGACGATGATGTGGGGAGATATAGAACAAATGAAATAAAGATATGCAAACAAGTAACAATGATAAAGGAAACAGACCATTGTCAGCTGTGGCTAGGTGAGAACGAAGAGCTGGTGTGACTTGGGTGGGGGAGGGATGGAGAGAGAGGGAATGCAGGGGTTACTTGGTGAGAGAAATCAATATTCATACCTCTGGGTTGTAAGCTGCCCAAGCAAAATATGAGATGCTGTTCCTCCAATTTGTGTTTAGCCACACTCTGACAATGGAGGAGGCCTAGGACAGAAAGATCAGCGGGGGAATGGGAAGAGCAGTTAAAGTGTTTGGCAACCGGGAATTAGATAGGTCCAGGCAGACTGAGCGAAAGCGTTCAGCAGGAGGAACAGCATCTCATATTTCACTGCCATTTGTCAGATCATAGCACTGAACCACAGTGATGTTGCTGTGTCACCCTTTTACTCCAGCATTTTGTTTCTATCTTCGGTTCAAACCCGCATCTGCAGTTCCTTCCCACACAACAATTGCCCGTAATTTGGAGGATTATTTTATCATAACGTCCCTTGTTTGGTGCCCCACAACATTCTCAGTGTTGCAAGGTGGTGCTCACTGCCATCCACCGGTCCCCTTGTTGCTTTTACATTTGTTAGCAAGGTAACATTTCTCATTGATCATCATTCAGTTTTCCATTATCTATGCCACCATGTCAACTCATGAATTTCAACATGTTGAAAAACATTACATGCATGACTGGATTATTCATGTTGTAGGAAACAACTAGCCTCCCTCTATTCCTATTAATGGTGTCACAAACATATCATCCTTTCACTCTGTCGTTATTTGTGTTGTTATTACTGAGCCCGGCATCCGGGTCTCCTATTGTGACAGTTAAGTCACAACCTGTCAAGCCCTGTGCATGAGATAAAACTTGCCCTGTGCCTCTTCATCACTGCCATTTGTCAGTTCATAACACTGGACCACAGTGATGTTGCTGTGTCACCCTTTCACGCTGGATATCATGAGCCTGTTACTGTTGGGCTTCCATTTAACCGGGGACAACTTCTTCACAAAGACTGTAAAAGTCTCATCCTGCCCATGAAATCAACATTTCTCCCAAGGCTGCTGTAATTCTTACTGCTAGCATCCAGCTTCTAGCCCCGACACCCTAATTTTAATTACCATAGTGGCTCAACTCCACAGTGACTTGAATTAGCTTTCCTGTTCTATACATCCCAAGAAAACAATCCTGGCAAAGAATCTTTGACCCAAAATGTTGACTCAATTCCTCTTCCTACAATGGGCTCTGACCTGTTGAGCATTTCCAGCATTTTTTTGGTTTTAAATTGAACAATCTTGGTTGTTGTCTTGTTGATGAACGCTTCCATCTTTCTTTTGTCTTTCACCGTAGATGCTCATTGACTCCTGAAGGCCATCACTTACACACGCAGGGAATAAAGGAGTAGATATGTAGGCAAATCGCACAAAATGTAAAAATTAAAGGTGATACTAGTAGCGGATTGCAACTTCCCTAGGATTACTGGGATTGCCTGCAGGTGAAAGAATTAGAAGGTGAAGATTTTTAAAGAGTTCCCACAAAATAGCTTTTTGGACCACTACATAGTTAACCAACAAGAAACTCTCAGTCTGGCGAAGGGTCTCGATCCGAAACGTCACCTATTCCTTCTCTCCAGAGATGCTATCTGTCCCACTGAGTTAAGGGCTTGTCCCACCAGCATGTGATTGCATGCGTCTAGCGTGACCAAACGGAAGCGGAGTTCGCGCTAAGTTCGCGGTAAGTACGCGCTAAGTACGCGGTAAGTACACGCAAAGTTCGCGCTTGACGTAATTTACGTCATACTCACCAATCAGCTGGGCAGGAGGCGGGCCGACTGAATTTGGACGTCGCACGATATCGGGCGGTGACGTCATCACGCAACGGCATGCCGGGCGGTGACGTCATCGCGCAACGCCACGCGCTAGGCATACGCCATCAAGATGCTGTGTACGACGTCAAGACGCTGCATACGCCGTCGAGATGCTGCGTACACCCTCAATGCGACTGCGGGCCGACAGGCCGTTGGCGCGCGAAGATTTCAGACAGAGTGCGATTTTCGGAGCCCTGCGCGATGTCGGGACCAGCCCCGCACAACTCCATATGCCTGCGCGCTTGGAAGTGGGACCCACCACGTTTGGTCGCGCTGGACGCATGCAACGCATGCTGGTGGGACAGGCCCTTTACTCCAGCTTTTTGCGTCTATCTTTGTTGTAAACCAGCATCTACAGATCCTTCCTACACAGAAAAGGGGTAGTGCTGCATCTAATCTTTGGGAATTTGTCAAGGCCTCGAGCATTTCACAAATAGTAACCATAACACTGTTTTTTTTATTTTTATTTTTTTTTATTTTTATTTTATTAGAAGTAAGTACAATTGTATACAATCATATTTTCATAATACCTTTTATGTACAGCTTCTGATTTAAAAAAAAAATTGAAATAAAGAAGAAAAAGAAAAAAGTTAGATAATGAAAAATAGAAAAAACGTGAGATATATAGTGTGTGAAAAAGAAAAATAAAGAATGAAAAAAGAAAGTTGAGACAGAAAATAGAAGAAAGAGAATAAAAGAAAAGAAGAGAAGAAAAGAAAATAGAAGGAGATCATTTATAATCTTGACCATCCGCACTCACGGATTAGCTTTTACACCTGTTTTGCACCATACGTTTCCAAAAAGACGACAAATGGAGACCAACTCGTTATAAATTGGTCAAATTTATCTATTAGGAGGAATCGCATTTCCTCAAGATGTGCGGTATCCAACATACTTGCAATCCACATTTTGAGCGTTGGTATTGGTGTATTTTTCCAAAATTTCAATATTAATTGTTTTGCTATTATTAAACCATAATTAAAAATTGACTTTTGAGATGAGCTCAATTTGTTCCCGTCTTCCATTACCCCAAATATAATCAATTCATTATTGGGTTCCATTTTTGTCTTAAATAGTTTTGTAAATATTTCGAAAATATCAATCCAAAATCCATGAAGTTTTATACAAGAAACAAAAGAGTGTGTTATAGTTGCTTCTTGGGTTAAACATTTATCGCAAATGGGCGATATATTTGGATAAAATTTAATTAATCTTGTTTTTGAGTAATATAATCTATGTAAAATTTTAAATTGGATTAGATTATGTCTTGCGTTAATCGAACACTTGTGAATGTATGTCAAATACTTTTCCCATGTAGCCTTCGTAATTTTTATCAATAATTCCCGTTCCCACTCTTCTCTAATTACCTCGGTCACAGGTAAATCTATATTTAAGATATTATTATATAAATATGATATTCATTTTTGTGTATCAGCTTTTATATTCATTACTTCTTCTAGTATATCAGGAGTTATTTTTTGATATCCCTGTATGTGTCTTCAAAAAATTACAAATCTGAAAATATTTAAAATAATGAGTGTTTTTCAGTTTAAATTTTAATTGTAATTGTTGAAATGATAATAAATCTCCCATTTCATACATGTCCCCGATCCTTTTAATTCCTAAACTTTACCATTGATTATATATTTTATCCATCATAGATGGTTTAAATAAAGGATTATTCGCTATTGGTGTTAACAATGATAGGTTTCTTAATTTTAAGGATAATTTTATTTGTTTCCATATTCTTATTGTATCTTGTATAATTGGGTTTTTCTTATATATTGTATTGTTCATTTTTTTCGGGGAGAAGAGGATTGTTCCTATATTACAAGGATAACAATCCTCTTTCTCCATTTTTATCCATTCTGTCTGTTGAGTTGAACTATCCAACCAGTAAATTATATTCTTAATATGTATTGCCCAATAGTAATACAAAAAATTAGGGAGTGAAAGTCCCCCGACATCTTTTGGTTTACATAAGTGTTCTTTTTTAATTCTATGTGATTTGTAATCCCAAACAAAATTAGTAATATTAGCGTTCAGTTTAGAAAAAAAATATTTTGGTACATATACTGGTATAGATTGAAATAGGTATAATAACTGTGGTAGGAAGCTCATTTTAATAGCATTTATTCTGCCTATTAATGATAAAGGGAGTGTTTTCCAAAATTTTATCATTATATTAAGTTTATTTATTAAGGGTATAAAATTAGCATTGAATAAAGCTTTATGTTTTCTAGTAATCTGTATACCCAGATATTTGAATTTTTCTGTTGCTATTTTAAAGGGGAATTTCAATAAGTGTGTGGATTCTTGAGGTTTTAATGTCATAATTTCAATTTTGTTCCAGTTTATTCTATATCCTGAAAAGGACCCAAATTCCTCTATTAAATTTAATAAATTTGGTATGCTCGTTTCTGAATTTGTTATATATAACAAAATATCGTCTGCATACAATGAAATTTTATTATTTGAGTCCCTAGTATTATAACCCTGAATATTCGGATGGCTTCTTATACTTTCAGCCAGAGGTTCTATCATAAGGGCAAATAGCAGGGGTGATAAAGCACATCCCTGCCTATTACCCCTTGATAATTGAAATTTTTGAGATAACATGCTGTTAGTTAATATTCTTGCCATGGGTTTATCATATAATAATTTCACCCATGCAATAAAATTCTCTCCCATATTAAATTTTTGTAATACTATGTATAAATACTGCCATTCTACCTGATCAAATGCTTTCTCTGCGTCCAAAGAAATAATTGCTAAGTCTTTTTCTTCCTTTTTATGTGAGTACATTATATTAAACAGGCGTCTCAAATTATTAAATGAATATCTTTTGGGTATAAACCCCATTTGATCAGGGTTTATCAATTTACTAATATATTTGCTTAGTCTTCTAGCTAAAGTCTTTGCTAGAATTTTCTGGTCGGTATTTAAAAGTGATATAGCTCTATATGAGCCCGGTTCCTCTAGATCTTTATCTTTCTTTAGAATAAGCGTAATAGTTGATTCTGCTAATGTTTCAGGTAATTTATTTTCTTTAAAAATGTGAGTATATAAATTAAATAGATAGGGGGTCGTTATCTCATGAAACTTTTTATAAAATTCATTACTAAAACCATCTGGTCCCGGTGTCTTACCATTTTTCAGCAATTTTATTGTTTCACCTATTTCTTCGATTGTAATTTGCGCTCCTAGTTCTTCTTGTTCCAAAAGGTCAAGTTTTGGTAGATTACATTTATCTAAAAAGTTTGTAATTTTACTATCTTCTGTTTTGGTTTTTGATGTGTATAAATTTGGATAAAATTGAACAAATCTTTTATTGATATCTTTAGGTAGTGTTAGTAATTCACCATTCTCGGATTTAATTTTATTTATAGTATTTTCCTTTTCCTGTTTTTTCAATTGACGCGCCAACAGCTTATGTGGTTTGTCACCAAACTCAAAATGTTCCTGTTTTGTAATTTGGAATAATCTTATTACTCTTGCCGAGAGAATTCGGTTAAGTTTAAATTTCAGTAGTATTATCTTATTATGTTTATCTATAGTGGGATCTTTAGCATTATCTAACTCTAACTGTCTTATTTCTTGTTCTAACAGCATCTGTTCTGTTTTATTCTTCTTATTTGGAAAAATTTCATATGAAATTATAATTCCTCTAATAAATGCTTTAAATGTTTCCCATATTAAAGAAGGTGAGGTACCTGGTGTATCACTTATCTCAAAAAATGATATCATTTGTTGTTTCAAATATTGATAACCCTGTAAGTCATTTAATATATATGTGTTAAACCTCCAAAAAAAAGTATTTCCCGGCATTCCTTCAAATTTTACTAAAAAAGTCAATGGAGAGTGATCAGAAATACTACTAATATGGTAAGTTGGGTTAATTATATATGGCATTAATTTCCTATCCACTAAAAAATAATCAATTCTTGAGTATGTTTTATGTACCGAAGAGTAAAACGAGTATTCCCTGCTGGGTTAGCAGATCTCCATACATCTGTTATGTTATTATTTTTTATATATGTATTTAGAAATTCACTAGTCTTAGATTTTGTATTACTCCTTGTTTGTTTTGCTGATTTGTCCAAGTAAGGATCTAAAACACAGTTGAAATCCCCTCCTATTATGACATTTTGATAATTAAACTCCAGTATTATATCTATAATTTTCTCAAAAAATTGAGGGTTATCAAAATTCGGAGCGTAAATATTTACCATAGTTATTGGGGTAGCATAAATTTCTCCCGAAACTATAATATACCTTCCCTCTTTATCTGATATAGTATTCTTTAAGTAAATGACGAATAATATGTTTGGCCTATCCACTTCGCCTTTAATCTCATTTGTGTTTCCTGTTTCATGTGAGTTTCTTGCAAGTAGATTATGTCGCTTTTCAAAGATTTTAGGTGAGCAAAAATTTTACCCCTCTTTATTGGTTCATTGGCACCCCTTATATTCCAACTACAGAATGTGATTCCTCCATTCTTTATTTGCCTATCGTCTTGCATTGTATATCAAAGTAATGTTCTTGAAACATATGGTGCAAACAAATACCTCCGTGTTCTGGACGTTGGGTGGTCATTCCAAATTTTTAAGTTTACATTACATCTCCATCTCCAAAAGTGCCTTAGATAAAGCAAGAAAAGTTGTGATTTACAATTAATTAAGTGATTTTTTAAAAAAAGTGAAATTAAGGTATCTAAAAGCAGGTACCTTAACGACAAATAGCCACCTAAGGTGGCGTAAGAATTATAGACTTCCGTTGATGTTATTTTACAGTGAGCCCCAATCCCTTATTAACACCTCGTATAAAAAAAACTACAAACCGTCTCATATCTTGTTTATTCTTGTATAACTTTATCAAACTAGCGTTAGTAAAATGCCCCCCAAAAAAATAATAAAACAATTTTTTTTAGTAATAATAATAATAATAATAATAACAAAAATATGCAAAGATAAAATATTAAAGAGTTAAAAAAAAAAAAAAATTAATGTAATTATACCCCAAATCCAAATATAAACCACAACCTATTCTCATTTCTATAAGTATTTGTACTGTACCAATTTATCTAGCCAGCTACCCTACAAGCAGGTACCGAGGGGTTAACCTCATTCCTGGATTTTTTCCAAGTTTATGTTGCGTTCCCACTCAAAAAGAAAGAAAAAAAATGTTAGTAATGTTATAGACATTTTGGTTAATTACAATTTATAAGCAATGGTTTATTCATGATTATTCATATTTACTACACACACTCACAAGTCATTAGTTTTGTTAAAGTTAGTTAGTTAATTGTAATTAGCATATAATAGTTAAATACTCATGTTATCTCTTTCTTTGTACGAAAGCTTTTCATTCAAGGTTAAACAATATTCTCCAATACATTCCAGACAGATAAGCTCAGTAACTGTCTGAGAAATCCGCCAGTTCCAGCTCCATCTTAGAAATTAAAAAGTTCCTTGTTCATTCCTTTAGTCGTCTTCTTCCGATGTTTCCGATGCTTTCCTCATGATATCTTCTGCATATTTAAATGCTTTTTCTGGGTCCGTAAATGAGCGCTCAATTTCCTTATAAGTAATTTTCATTTTTGCAGGAAAAACAATACCATATCTGACTTTAGAAATACCCCTCAATATGTTTCTTGTCGGTGTAAACAGGTTCATTCTCTGGACAATCTCTGAGGGATAATCACGGAAAAATCGGATCTTTTCCCCACGATATATCAAATTTTCACCATGAACAATCTTCTTCAGTATAGTTTCCACTGAAGAAATATCAAGAAATTTCACAATTATCTGTTTTGGAGCAGCATTTATGCCTCTTGAGACACGTCCAACTCGTTGAACAGTATCTATTCTTAGTTCTCCCGGCAGTTTAAGAACCTCTTTGAGTAATTCAGTAACGAAAGTACGTGTTTGAGATACATGTTCTTCTCGTCCTTCTCTTACTCCAACGATTCTCAAATTCTGCCTTCTCGCTCTCGCTTCCAAGTCCAAACATTTGTCAGTCATTCTTGCCAGCTTTCCTGGTTCATCTTTCTTTGATTTTTTCAGACTGTTTATTTCCATGATCATCTCTTTCATATCACTTAACATCTCTTCCATTCTCTCGTCAATGTTGTCCATCTTAGCATTTACACCAGAAAGCTTCTTATTATAATCCTTTTCGACTCTAACAATTTCTGAGTTAAGTTTTTTATCAAACTCATTATGTTGCTTCTTCAGCTCCTTTAACTCATCACAGGCACCATCAATTTTATGAGAAAATATTTCCATATTATTCTCCATACTCTTAATTGTAGTAGTAATTTCTACAAACATTTCCTTTACCTCCAGCTCTTTCTTTCCTCCTTTTGTAGCCATTTCCAGCACAACTCCTTGGCTATCGGGCTCCTCCTCAGAACCTTCTTCAGTTGTTTGCAGAGTATCCAACACACTTTTCAGCTGGAGGCTTATAGTATTTTTTTTTGGTGCGCGTGAACAAGTCCTCTTGCTCATTTAAAAGTCCGTTATCTAATGATGTTTTCCTTATGCAAACCAAGCAGCTCCGTTGAGTTATTTTTAACTTTAAAACGGCTTTTTGATAATTTTTACGGGAGTAAAGCTCACTGCAGCGTCCTCAATGTTTCATGACGCTACCGGAAGTCACCATAACACTGTTTAAGGATAGTTATGGAGCAGGACAAGGATAAATGGGAAATTAAGGTTCCGAATTGGGGGAAATGCTGAATAAGAAAAGATCTTTAGTTTAGTTTAGAGATACATTGCGGAAACAGGCCCTTTCGGCCCACCGGGTCCACGCCGAGCAGCAAACCCCACACATTAACACTATCCTATACAATTTTTACATTTACCTACCCAATTAACCTACATACCTGTACGTCTTTGGAGTGTGGGAGGAAACCGAAGATCTCGGAGAAAACTCACGCAGGTCACGGGGAGAACGTACAAACTCCGTACAGACAGCACCCATAGTCGGGATCGAACCCGGGTCTCTGGCGCTGTATTCGCTAGAAGGCAGCAACTCTACCACTGCGCCACCGTGCCGCCCAAAACCGAATCTGGCAAAAGCGAACCAGGGGCAGCAGCTTCCAAGTAATAATGGTAATTCAGCACCACTTGTTCCCATAGGGGTGAAAGATAAGATCAATGTATCTCAGGAATCCTGTATATCATGTAATATTGAGGGTTGGATAAAGAAATAAATATGTTTCTTGAAGCAGATCCAGTGAACTGAAAACAGGAGAGGGCCAAGATGAAGGCGCACGAGGAATTGAAAATAGTCATTAGGAGGGCAAAGATGGGAGAGAGCACAACACAGAACAGGTAGGCAAGATTAGGAAATCCCAGAACATTTTGCTGCTATATTAAATACAAGAGGGGAACTAGGGAAAGTGCAATGGGCCTGTCCCACTTAGGCGACTTTTTAGGCGACTGCAGGAGACCATGAAGTCGGCACATGGTCGACACATGTTCGCGGGTGTTTGCCGGGGAGTCGCCTTCATGGTCGTGAGCAGTTCCCGCATTCTGATCTAGTCGCGGCCTCATTATAGTCGCCGCAAATTTTTCAACGTTGAAAAATTAGCGCCGACCAGAATGAAGCCGCCACGGAGAGTATCGAGAATTCTCGAGCCGTAGGTGGGTCGCCAGGAGGTCCTAGAGGGTTGCCAGGAGGTCGAAGGTTCTCGAAGGTTCTCGTAGGTTGTAGCCGGTGCTGATCGGTGAATTTCATTGGCTTATTGGGAAAAAAACATAAGCAGTACTTTTCAGAACCAAGGATAACCGCCCGGTAATGTTAATGTCCGCCGAGCTTCACTGCCGTGTATCTCTGGGTTCTTAAAATGTTGGCTCCACTCCTTCTCCCTCTTCACCCCCTTCTCCCCCCCTCTCCTACCCCTCCCCCCCCCGCTCTTTTAAAGGACTTTTACTGTACACTGTGCTTTAGCAGTCGTAATTACAGTGCCAACCTTCCTGTTCATCGTGGTGTGTGTCTGTGTCACATTGGTTTTGCACCGTGTGAATCTCACTCAGACTGCACTCCCCCCGCTTGCCCCAGCGCTTCCTCCGCCTGCATAACGGTCTGGTGAAGGAAGTGATGTGTGTGTGTGTGTGTGTGTGTTCCACTCTGACAGTCGCTGTTCCAGTTGCCGGTTTTTCAGGCGACTGCCAGCAACTTGACAGTCGCCGGCTGTCGCCTGAAAAATCGTCTAAGTGGGACAGGCCCATAAGGTTCACAAACTAACAAAGTGACAATCTGTGCATAGAGTCATTATGACAGCGTGGAAACAGGCCCTTTGGCCCAACCTGCCCACACCGGCCAACATGTCATAGAAACATAGAAACATAGAAAATAGGTGCAGGAGTAGGCCATTCGGCCCTTCGAGCCTGAACCGCCATTCAGTATGATCATGGCTGATCATCCAACTCAGTATCCTGTACCTGCTTTCTCTCCATACCCCCTGATCCCTTTAGCCACAAGGGCCACATCTAACTCCCTCTTAAATATAGCCAATGAACTGGCCTCAACTACATTCTGTGGCAGAGAATTCCAGAGATTCACCACTCTCTGTGTAAAAAATGTTTCAGATTTTCCCTGTTGGACAAACAGGAATTATTCGTTGGAACATGGTCTCCCTTTATTGATTATTTAAAGGGTCAGAATGGTTCAGCACAGGAACCTGACTAACACTCGGGCTAAAGAATGGATGAAATGTTATACTCTGAAATATACGAATATATCTCGAACAAAGTTTTTTATCTTAATAAATGTTTCCATTCTTCTTTAACTATCTTTTTCTTTTCTGTTTTCTTTTTTTTTTGTTTTTGTTTTTTGTTTTCTTTCTCTCTCTTTTCTTCTCTCTCTTTTCTTTCTTTCATCTATCTTTTTAGTTCTATCTAGTTTAAAAAAAACAAAAAAATGCAAAAGGTATTGGAGACAATGTAATAATAATTGACAATATTATCAATTTAAAAATGCAAGACTGGTAATGATGTTAATATGTTATGTAATTATCTTCAATAAAAAATATTTTCAAAAAAAAAAAAAAAATGTTTTTTCTCATCTCAGTCCTAAAAGATTACCCCTTTATCCTTATACTGTGACCCCTTGTTCTGGACTTCCCCAACATCGGGAACAATCTTCCTGCATCTAGCCTGTCCAACCCCTTAAGAATTTTGTAAGTTTCTATAAGATCCCCCCTCAATCATCTAAATTCTAGCGAGTACAAGCCAAGTCTATCCAGTCTTTCTTCATATGAAAGTCCTGACATCCCAGGAATCAGTCTGGTGAACCTTCTCTGTACTCCCTCAATGGCAAGAATGTCATTCCTCAGATTAGGAGACCAAAACTGTATGCAATACTCCAGGTGTGGTCTCACCAAGACCCTGTACAACTGCAGTAGAACCTCCCTGCTCCTATACTCAAATCCTTTTGCTATGAATGCTAACATACCATTCGCTTTCTTCACTGCCTGCTGCACCTGAATGCCTACTTTTAATGACTGGTGTACCATGACACCCAGGTCTCGTTGCATCTCCCCTTTTCCTAATCGGCCACCATTCAGGTAATAGTCTACTTTCCTGTTTTTGCCACCAAAGTGGATAACCTCACATTTATCCACATTATACTGCATCTGCCATGCATTTGCCCACTCACCCAGCCTATCCAAGTCATCTTGCAGCCTCCTAGCACCCTCCTCATAGCTAACACTGCCCCCCAGCTTTGTGTCATCTGCAAACTTGGAAATGTTGCATTCAATTCCCTCGTCCAAATCATTAATATATATTGTAAATAGCTGGGGTCCCAGCACTGAGCCTTGCGGTACCCCACTAGTCACTGCCTGCCATTCTGAAAAGGACCCGTTTACTCCTACTCTTTGCTTCCTGTCTGCCAGCCAGTTCTCTATCCACATCAATACTGAACCCCCAATACCGTGTGCATTAAGTTTGTATATTAATCTCTTATGTGGGACCTTGTTGAAAGCCTTCTGAAAGTCCAGATATAACACATCCACTGGTTCTCCCTTATCCACTCTACTAGTTACATCCTCGAAAAATTCTATAAGATTCGTCAGACATAATTTACCTTCCATAAATCCATGCTGACTTTGTCCAATGATTTCACCACTTTCCAAATGTGCTGCTATCCCATCTTTAATAACTGACTCTAGCAGTTTCCCCACTACCGATGTTAGACTAACTGGTCTGTAATTCCCCGTTTTCTCTCTCCCTCCCTTTTTAAAAAGTGGGGTTACATTAGCTACCCTCCAATCCTCAGGAACTACTCCAGAATCCAAAGAGTTTTGAAAAATTATCACTAATGCATCCACTATTTCTGGGGCTACTTCCGTAAGTTATCTGGGATGCAGCCTATCTGGCCCTGGGGATGTATTGGCCTTTAATCCATTCAATTTACCTAACAAGTTAGATGAGTAACTAAGAGATACTCATCTAACAATATGAGACGTCTACTCAACATAATGCACTCACACAAATCTGAAGATCAAGAATTATCAATTATTTCACTGGATGCTGAAAAAGCATTTGATCAAGTAGAATGGAATTATATGGACAAAGTATTACAAAAATTTCAACTGGGGGAGAATTTTATTCTATGGATCAAGTTACTATATAACAAACCTACAGCTAGAATACTAACTAATAACATATTAGCCTCGAAATTCCAACTATCAAGGGGAAATAGACAAGGATGCTCATTATCACCACAGCTGTTTGCTCTCATTATTGAACCGCTAGCAGAAAAAATTAGAATACACCCTGATATCCATGGATATAATACTAAAGACTCATATAATAAAATATCTTTATACGCGGATGATATATTACTGTACATTACAAAACCTCAAATCACTATACCAAATATATTAAATTTAATTGAAGACTTTGGATCTTTTTCTGGATATAGAATAAATTGGAATAAAAGTGAAATTATGTCAATAAAACCGAAAGATTCAACACATCTTTTAAAATTCCCTTTTAAAATAGCTACAGAAAAATTTAAATACTTGGTAATCGAAATTACCAGAACATATCAAGGTATGTTTAGGGCAAATTTTGACCCCCTACTTAATAAATTAAACACACTAATTAAATTCTGGAAAAAGCTCCCGATGTCTTTAATAGGCCGAATAAACGCAATAAAAATGATCTTTCTACCACAAATTTTATACCTATTTCAATCAATTCCTATATACTTACCAAAGAAGTTTAAAAAAAAACTCGACTCAGATATCACTAATTTTATATGGGACTATAAATCACATAGAATACAAAAAACTCATCTGAATAAACCTAAAGTATTAGGGGGTTTAGCACTACCTAATTTTATGTATTATTATTGGTCAGTAAATATTAAAAATATGATTCAACTGATGGATAACTCCGCCCAGCAAGTGGACTGGATTGTAATGGAGAAAGAGGATTGCTCCTCTAGAAACATTGGAGCGATCCTCCTTTCTCCAATGAAATTGAATAACATAAATTATAATAAGAACCCAATTATTCATAGTACAATCCGAATTTGGAAACAAATAAAACAAAATTTAAAATGAAGAAATTTATCACTTTTATTACCTATAGTTAATAACCCTTCGTTTAATCCTTCTATTATAGATAAAGCTTTTACACATTGGGATAGACTAGGAATTAAAACGCTTGGTGACTTGTATGAAACTGGAAAATTACTTTCATTTCACAATTACAAATAAAATATAAACTCGGAAATAATCAATATTTTAAATATTTTCAAATATGTGATTATTTGAAAAAATATACAAAAGATCATTATAATAACCCAGTAGATGTATTGGACGAGGCAATGCAGATAAAAGCGCAATCAGCAAACTTAATATCATATTTGTATAATATTATCTTAAATGTACAAATACCATCTACGGAGGGTATCAGAAGAGACTGGGAACAAGAGGTTAGCCAATAAAATTTCAAAGGAAAGTTGGAATGAATACTTATTAAACGTGCATAAATGCTCGATTAATGTAAGACACACTTTAATACAATTTAAAATTTTACATAGATTATATTATTCGAAACTAAAATTCATAAAATTTTCCCAAATGTATCATCTATTTGTGATAAATGTCAATCCCAAGAAGCTACTATTAGCGCACTCATTCGTTTTCTGTACAAAAATTCAAAAATTTTGGAATGAAATTTTTGAAATCTTTACAAAGTTATTTAAAACAAGACTGATACCCAAAGCAGAATGGATTATCTTCGGAATAACGGAAGATGGTCCAGAACTAAATGTGTTTCAAAAGAAACTAATGGACTATGGGTTAATAACTGGAAAAAAGCTAATTCTAAAATTTTGGAAGGCTCCAATACCAACTATAAATATGTGGATTTCAAATATGTTTGAAACATTACACCTTGAAGAGATAAGACTCCTCCTAGCAGGTAAACCAGATCATTTCCACCTGACGTGGTCTGCATTTATAGAATTATTACAAAAATAGGGTGCAAAAGTACTTAAAAAAAAAAATTGAGGTCAGGTAGGGGGGATGATAGTTGAAGAGTTGGTATGTCCCATTTAAGTAATGCTCAAAAAATATTTGTTTCTCTCTTTTTCCTCTTTCTCTTTCTCTTTCTTTTCTAGGGCCTATTTCTTAACTCTTTTCTTTTGTTTTTAATTTTGCTCTTATAGGGTCTTTGTCCTTTTTTGTTGTCACATTTTCTACACTTTCACTTTTTCCTTCACTTTCTTCTTTCTTTCAATCTTTTCCTTTTCTAGTGTAAAAAATAAATGGAGTACATTAATTGTAAGAAGATATAAATGACGAGTACTAATGTATGCGGTTGTAATGTAATGTACTTCTAATAAATAAAAATTTAAAAAAATAAAAATTACCTAACAACACTTCCCGGCTAACCTGGATTTCACTCAGTTCCTCCATCTCATTTGACCCCCGGTCCCATGCTATTTCCGGCAGATTAATTAAGTCTTCCTTAGTGAAGACAGAACCAAAGTAGTTATTCAATTGGTCTGCCATGTCCTTGTTCCCCATGATCAATTCACCTGTTTCTGACTGCAAGGGACCTACATTTGTTTTAACTAATCTTTTTCTCTTCACATATCTATAAAAACTTTTCCAGTCAGTTTTTATGTTCCCTGCCAGTTTACTTTCATAATCTATTTTCCCTTTCCTAATTAAACCCTTTGTCCTCCTCTGCTGGACTCTGAATTTCTCCCAGTCCTCTGGTAGGCTGCTTTTTCTGGCTAATTTGTATGCTTCATCTTTTGTTTTGATACTATCCCTGATTTCCCTTGTTATCCACGGATGCACTACATTCCCAGATGTCCCAGCTACACTAGTCCCACCTGCTGGTGTTTGGTCCATATCCCTCCAAACCTGTCCTATCCATGTACCTGTCTAAAGGGCCTGTCCCACTGTACGAGGTAATTCAAGAGTTCTCCCGAGTTCTCCCCTGATTCGAGCTCGTGTAATGTACGTAGCGGGTACATAGCGGCTCGTACGAGTAAAAAGTAACAATTTTTTCCATCACGAGTATTTTTTTACTTGTGGACATTTTTCACAGTGGTGAAAAAACGCCACGAGTTTACCGGATTTCCCGAGTGCCTACCGTTACTCGTACGAGGCGCTACGTGACATCCACGAGCTCCTATGTACCCGCTACGTACATTACATGAGCTCGAATCAGGGGAGAACTCGGGAGAACTCTTAAATGATCTCATACAGTGGGACAGGCCCTTTATTGTGTCTTAAAAGTTGGGTTAGTCCCAGCCTCAACTACCTCCTCTTGCAGCTTATTCCGTACACCCACCAGCCTTGGTGTGAAAAAGTTACCCCTCAGATTCCTATTAAATGTTTTCCCCTTCACCTTAAACCTAACGTTCTCGATTCCCCTACTCTGGTCAAGAGACTCTGTGCATCTATCCAATCTATTCCTCTCATGATTTTATACAGGTACACCTCAATAAGATCACCCCTCATCCTCCTGCGCTCCAAGCAATATAGTCCCAGCTTGCTTAACCTCTCCCTATAGCTCAGGCCCTCTAGCCCTGGCAACATCTTTGTAAATATTCCCTGTACCCTTTCCAGCTTGAAGATGAGATTCCAGTAGGTGAGGTCTTAATTGAATACTTCTTATATGTTTTGACAATAGAAGTGGAACATTTAGGGATAAAGCAGTAAAATACCGGATTAAATTACCATTGAAAAGAGGTTATTAGTCAGGCTTAAATGTGGATAAACCCGCAGGGCGTGATGAGATGTATTGAATGCAGATGGCTAGGGACCTGACAACATATTTTAAGTCTTCTATGGTCATGGAAGAAGTGTCAGATGATTACAAGAATAAACGCTGTACTTTCATTCAATAAGAGCAGAAGAGATAATTAGGTAATTATAGGCCAGTGGGTCCAATATCAATGGTAGGGAAATTATTAGAAAACATTCTGAGGGATTGGATTAATCTACAGATGGAGAAACCATCCGTAGGTTTTCCCTGTGATTATATGGGTTTCCACCGGGTGTTCTGGTTTCTTCCCACATTTCTAAAGGTGTGCTGGTAGATAGGTTATTGGCCACTGTAAATTGCTCTTAATGTGAGGTGAGTGGTGGGAGAGAGAATAGGTTATGGAGGAATAGATTTGACTGGGTTGCTCTGCAAGCTGTCCGAGAATTTCTAGGTTGAATGGCCTGTGAAATGTGGAAATATATGACAGTCTGCAAGGTTTTGTTGAGGGAAGATCCCACTTGACTCATTTGCCAGAATGCTTCCCAGAGATGTCTAAATGAGTCATTGAGAGTAGTGTGGGTGAAGCAGATGACAAACTTCATTAAGTCCTTTGACAAGATTACACATGGGAAACTGATCTAAAAGTTAAGGTCACACTACAGATCAAATTTGTCAGATCCATTGGATCCAAGGCTATCTGACAAATTTGATCTGGAAACTGGCTTGGAAATTGGTGGTGTTGTTAGTTAGTGTGGAGGTTAGTTTTAGTTTTTAATTTTTAGTTTTAGAGATATAGCGCGGAAACAGGCCCTTCAGCCCACCGAGTCGGCGCCGACCAGCGATCCCCGCACACTAACGCTACCCTACGCACACTTGGGACAATTTGCACTTATACCAAGCCAATTAACCAACAAACCTGTATGTCTTTGGTGTGTGGGAGGAAACCGAAGATCTCAGAGAAAACCCACACAGTCACGGGGAGAACGTACAAACTCCGTACAGATGGCACCAGTAGTTGGGATCGAACCCGGGTCTCCAGCGCCACAATTGCTGTAAGACAGCAACTCTGCCACTGCGCCACTGTGTCGCCCCGAGTAGTGTTTAACTATAGCGATATTAGTCAGTCGGTGCACTCTGCAGATGGAAATGGCAAATGGAGTTTAATCCTGATGAGTGCAAAGTGTTGCACATTGAGATGGAAAATAGGCCAGGACATAGAAAGGTGAAAGGTAGAACCCCAGGAAGTACTGATAAACAGACAACATGTTCCAGGAATGTTGAAGGCAGCAGCACAGCAAGATAATGGAAGAAAGCACAGGAATACTTGCCTTCATCAGCCAGGATGTTGCATTCAAGTGCAGGGATGTTATGGTGCAACTATATAAAACATTGATTATACTTCTGAATACTTTGTGTAGTTCTAGTTACTACTCCAAAGGAAGAACATGATTGCACTGGAAAGGGTGGAGAGGACGTTCACCAGGACATCGCCTGGGATGAATAATTTTTGTGTAGGAAGGAACTACAGATGCTGGTTGAAATCGAAGATAGACCCAAAATGCTGGAGTAACTCCGGCAGCATTTCTGGAAGGAGAAGGGTCTCAACTCAAAACATCACCCATTCCGTCTCTCCAGAGATGTTGCCTGTCCTGCGGATTTACTCCAGCATTTTGTGTCTATCTTATGAATAGTTACAGTTTTGAGGATAAACTAGATAGGCCAGCTTTGTTCGCCTTAGAGAGAAGGCAAAACGTGGACTTGAAGCTTTTCCACACTGAAGAGGTGTGGTATAACCAGAGGGATTAAATTTAATGTGCAGAAAGGAACTGCAGAAGCAGGTTTACACCGAAGATAGCCACAAAATGATGGATTAACTCAATGGGTCAGACTGTATCTTTGGAGAAAAGTAATAGGTGACGTTCAGGTTGAGACCTTTCGAGATGCTCACTCTGAAGCCAATTAACCTACAAACCTGCGCGTCTTTGGACGGTGGGAGGAAACCGGAGCACTCGGAGAAAATGCACGCAGGTCACGGGGAGAACGTACAAGCTCTGAACAGACAAGCATCTGTAGCCAGGATCGAACTTGGGTCTCTGGTGCTGTAAGCGCTGCAAGGCAGCAAGTCTGCCTGCTGCGCCACCGTACTGCACTTCTGCACTCATTTCAAATGTTATCAAGTTATGACATTATTCCCACTGTCATTCGAGGCTGATTATCTGGCATCAGAAAATTCTTTAAAGCAACTAGATCCTGAGGTGGGGAAGATGTTTTCTTGTTGTTTAGGTGCTTCAAGATGGGCAGAATGGCCCGCCTAATTATATTGTGGAAAAGATCAATTTAAAACAACATTTTGAAGGAAATTATATTGGACGGTAAGCAGAGCTTAGGCATCTCCAGCTTGCAGTGTCAGATCCTATAAATATGTGTTATTGTATCTGCCTTCCTTGGCCCATCAAATTCATCATCCTTATCTGAATCATGCAGGGGTATCAGAACGCTCAATGAATTCCCATCTTCACCACTTTCTATGCTATGATTTAAAATGCATCCGCAGCATGAATAATGGATATTGGCAAAAATAATAAAACAAATAAAACCTACTAAAATGCTAGGCATCTCAATAAAATCTAATCAAAAATATGAGAAAAAACAATGCCAGAACAGCTCTATACAGCAATGTATATTTCAAAGAGCAGGCTGCAAGTTTTCCAATTTTCACATTTTACATGTGGTGTGTCGAATCGGTGAATCCTTAACTAGATTCATGACACTTTGGTCATATTCGAACTCCTGCTGAAGTGTGGTTTAGACCATCCAGGGGTTTAAATTGAAACAATCCTTTAATTTCTACATTCAGCCTCAGTGGGTTGGGTTGAAAGCAAGAACTCTGCCATGGTGTAGTAGCGTAGTGTTTAAGAATAGCGCCTGTGTCCAGAGGCCGGGATTATCGATCCAGTGATATGAGTTTGAAGCTCAACCTGGGAACTAAGGATCTTAAATTCACATCATTAACTAAATTCAGAATTTAATAGTGTATACACGCATCATATTTCCGTTCTGACCTAAGCCTGATGTAAATGTACTAATGTGGCAACTCACAACCAGCTTAGTACCCATTCAATTCAAGGGGCCACCGTAGAATGGGAATAGATATTGACTGTGCTGGAGATGTCTTACTTAGACTTAGTTCCTCCCACACTGTTGAGTGCATTGGGCAGCAAGCTTTCGCCATTCTGTTCGGTTATGTGCGACGTCTTCCACCCTCGATAAGCTTGCGTCCCGGGCTTCCAAATCCTTCTGGAATGTTCGCCTCCATGTGAGTTTTGGTCGGCCTCTTTTCCTTCTTCCGTCAGCTTGCCATGTCATTGCTATCTTAGGTGCACGTTCTGGTGACATTCTGAGTACATGTCCTGCAAATTACATCCTGTGTCCCTCTATGTCCTGGCTGAGAGGCTTTGTTGCAGTTTCCCGGTAGATCTCCTCGTTTGTGATGTGGTCTCTGTAGCTAGTCTTCAGGATCTTCCTCAAGCAGCGTTGTTGGAATGCATCCAATTTCTTTTTCATCTTCACATTGATTTTCCTTGTGTCACTGGCATAGAGGGCTGTAGGGAGGACTACGGACCGGAAGAGCTTGACTATTAGCATCTTGGCTATCCCACCACTAGACCATATTGGCTGCATTCGTCTGAAGACTGATGCAGCTTTACCAATTCGGGAGTTGATGTCGACCTCTACATCTCCATCTGCTGTGAACATGCAGCTAAGATAGTTAAATCTTGTGGCTTTTTCCACAGGTTCCCCATTGATTATCAGTTGGTCTATTGGCTGCTGGTCTCCAGTCTGCATGGTCTTAGTCTTCTGGCGGCTGATCTTTAATCCAACCTTTGATGCATTCTCCTCCAGAGCGGTTGTCATTTCTTGAAGGGTGTGTCTCGACTCTGCTAGTAGTGCAATGTCATTTGCAAAATCTAGGTCTGTGAGGCGTCTTCCTGTTCTCCACGGTATTCCAAAGTCAGGTTTGTTCATTGTCTTCCGCATGACATAGTCGATCGTGACAATAAACAGTAAGTGTGATAGAAGGCAACTTTGTCTTACCCCTGTGACAATGTCAAAGAATTCTGTTTCCTGAAACAACCTTGACCCAGCAACTGGATCCCTCGTAAAGGTTCTTGAAGATGCTTATGAAAGCCTCTGGGATGCCATACACTTGAAACATTTGCCACAGGGTGTCTCTATGCACACTATCGAATGCCTTTGTGAAATCAACAAAGTTTATTAGTCGACAGAGGTTCACCTGCATCTCCTCCAACCTCATCTATTGCATTCGCTGCTCTAGATGCCAGCTGATCTACATCGGTGAGACCAAGCGGAGGCTTGGCGATCGTTTCGCCGAACACCTCCGGTCGGTCCGCAATAACCAACCTGAACTCCCGGTGGCTCAGCACTTCAACTCCCCCTCCCATTCCGTATCTGACCTCTCTGTCCTGGGTCTCCTCCATGGCCACAGCGAGCAACACCGTAAATTGGAGGAAATGCACCTCATATTCCGCTTGGGCAGTCTACATCCTGGGGGCTTGAACATTGAATTCTCCCAATTCTGCTAGCCCTTGCTGTCCCCTCCCCTTCATCAGCCCTCTGGTTGTCTCCTCCCCTCCCCCAGCCCTCGGGCTCCTCCTCCGCCTTTTTCCTTTTTTCCTTTCTTCTCCCCACCCCCTATCAGTCTGAAGAAGGGTTTCGGCCCGAAACGTTACCTATTTCCTTCGCTCCATAGATGCTGCTGCACCCGCTGAGTTTCTCCAGCATTTTTGTGTACCATAGTTTATTAG
Organism: Malacoraja senta; assembly: GCA_038087875.1. Taxonomy (NCBI): domain Eukaryota; kingdom Metazoa; phylum Chordata; class Chondrichthyes; order Rajiformes; family Rajidae; genus Malacoraja; species Malacoraja senta. The sequence continues at coordinate 2,751 of JAXLNO010002702.1, read as the reverse complement.
TATTGGCTTCTGAAATTCCAGACATTGTTCTACCACATTTCGTAACATAAAGATCTGTTCGCTGCAGGATCTTCCCATGAATCCTGCTTGTTCATCACGGAGTTTCATATCCAGAGCTGTACTAAGACGATGTAGCAGTACAGAACAAAACAATTTTCCTGGGACTGAGAACAATGATGTGATGACTAAATCCCATAATTTCAAGATGCATTGGGTTCATCAAATTTCCTGGACTTCACCATTGAAATGAAGCATAGAATTTTGTGCAGGGGCAGAAGTTGTGATAATTTGATAGTCACTTTTGTGAGGAGATCTGTGAACGGTGTTGCTTACATGTTATTTAGAGTTTAGAGGAACAGCGCAGAAACAGGCCCTTCAGCTCACAGAGTCTGCGCTGACCAGCGATCCCTGCACACAAACACTATCCTACACACACTAGGGACCATCTACATTTATATCAAGCCAATTAACCTACAAACTTGCACATCTTTGGAGTTTGGGAGGAAACCGAAGATCTCGGAGAAAACCCACGCAGTCACGGGGAGAACGTACAAACTCTGCACAGACAGCACCCGTAGTCGGGATCGAACCTGGGTCTCTTGCGCTGTAAGGCAGCAAATCTACCGCTGCGCCACCGTGTCACTCCTTATTTAGGAAGCCGTAATGGAAGACCTGTTGAATTCACACTAACTTTGTGAACTTTCTTGGTGACATTTTTAACTTGGGGTGTTTTCACCATAATGACAGCAGATGCTGGAATGTGGAGAGAAACTGCTGGAGGAACTCTGTGTGTCAGGAGGCATCTGTGAAAGCAAAAGGATGGTCAACATTTTGGGTTGTGACCTTACATCACAAACTTGACCCAAAATGCCGATCATCTTCTTGCCTCCAAAAGTGTTGCTTGCCACTGAGTTCCTTCATCAGTCACCATTTTCTCTTTATATCTTCAGACTTTAGAGATACAGCGCGGAAACAGTCCCTTCCGCCCACCGAGTCTGCATCGACCAGCAATCATTCCATTCACTAGCACTATCCTACACACTAGGAACAATTTACAATTTTACAGAAGCCAATTAACCTACAAACCTGTGTGTCTTTGGAGTGTGGCAGGAAACCGGAGCATACAGAGAAAACCCACGTGGTCACGGGGAGAACATACAAATGGCGTAAAGACAGCACCCGTGGTCAGGTTCGAACTCGGGTCTCCTGCCCTGTAAGGCAGCAACTCTACCGCTGCACCACTGTGCCGCCCTACGTGTCAAGTTAGTCAAGAGTGTTTTATTGTCATATCTACCGAAACGGAACAATGAATTTCCTACTTGCAGCAGCACAACAGGTTTGCAAACACAATATTCAATAGATAATATCACAAACAAACTTTAAAAGGTTGAATAAATAAGGTAAAACCCAATATAATGCAAGAAATAAAACAAACTCTGCAGTTCCTAGAGCAACCAAGGCAATCATAGCTTAGAATTTAGTTGTAGTTCATAGCTTTCAATAGCCTGATAGTTGTTGAGAAGAAGCTGTTCCTGAACATAGACGTTGCACTTTTAAGACCACTATACCTTCTACTCGATGGCAAGAGTGTGGGTACTTACGATATGATACGATAGAACTTTATTTATCCCAGGAGGGAAATTGATCTGCCAACAGTCATAAAAACACAAAATACATGGAACATGAAATTAAAATGACGAGTGGAAAGCACATGATGATGCTGGCTGCCTGTTTGCAACATTGCCACCTGTTAGCCTTCCATTGTTTATAAGATGAAGCTGCAAGATAACCAAGGAGAACCTTAAAAGCTAGAATCAGAAGCAAACAGCCCTTCAAACAACAGCAGCAACGCAGGAGGAAGCAGATCAGCAGAGAGGTCTAACTCACAGGATCGCAGCCACATTGCAGGCAGTGAGCCTAACCAGCACAATGTCTTTTGTCATTGTCACAAAGGTTGCACAGCTCTTTAATCAGCTGAAGAATTATAATCACTTCAGCAAAGCACTACTTATCTCCTTCTTAGCAGCAGTAAACATGATAACGAGCAGTTTACTGTACCTTGTCACTCAGGATAATTAATCTGGGCTTTCGAAGGAAACTTTGAGAAATCCATTGCCGGGAGTCATGTAGCAAAGGGTGGTGTACATGACCAGAAAACCATCTGGATAACTATTCTGCATTGCCTGGCTTGTCATTTTCAGCTAGCAATTTATCAAAAGGCTGACTGGCTTTAACCTCATTTCAGCAATTGCAGTATTTCAAAGTAATGTTATGCACATGGGGACATTATACTGTGATAAGCACACCATTAAAACGTTGTTTCCCCCCCCCTCCCCCCCTCTATCTTTATCTGTCTTCTCACTCGAAGAAGTGCAATTCCAAATTTGCAGAAGATGAGGATTTGGTTAATACTGGCAAAGTCTACGAAAAAAAGAAATATGTTTCAGAAACATAATTGTAATTGCCAAAAGAGTTTCAATAAGATGTGGGGTCGTAGACTTTAAAAAATCAAATGGAGGCCATGTGAAAACTTACTTAGACATAGTTCCTCCCACACTGTTGAAAGCTGCAAGCTTTCGCCATTCTGTTTGGTCATGTGCGACGTCGTCCACCCTCGATAAGATAGCGTCATGACTAAAACAGAAGTGTAAATGGAGCAAAGGTGAGGAAAGGCCTGAGATGCAGAAATTGATGCAGAAAAGTATCTCATTATTGAGCATGTACAGTGTCAAATATACCAAACCTTGGTTG
>JAXLNO010002701.1:0-38718 GCA_038087875.1 Malacoraja senta | reverse complement strand
ACACCACACACACACACACACCACACACACACACACAAAGAGGCAACACACACACACACACACACACACACACACACACACACACACACACTAAGAGGCACACACACACACACACACACACACAAAGAGGCACACACACACACACACACACACACACACACACACACACACACACACACACACACACACACACACACACACACACACACACACACACACACAAAGAGGCACACATACAACACACATATACACACAGCGTGGGTGACCATGTTTACAGGAGCAAGTTCACACCGTGAGCTATTGCCAGCACTGCTGCCTGCGCCCCTCACCACTACCGTTAAACCAGCATCTGCAGTTCCTGCTTATTACATTGTTACCTCTGTTTGTTGTGTTCTCACCTTCCCCCAGCTAACATTGATCTGTTCTGCGTTTCCCCTCAACTCCATCCCCTTTGATGTCTCGTTTTCACACCTTACCCTTCCTTATCTCTGTGTATCTCCCTCTCCCCTGACCCGCTCCTCAGTCTGAAGATGGGTCACGACCTGAAACGTCACCCATTCCTTCTCTCCCACAGACGCTGCCTGTCCCGCTGAGTTACTCCAGCATTTTGTGTCTCGTCTGTGTAAACCAGCATCTGCAGTTCCTTCCTACACAGTCAGAAACTATGTAAGGAAGAACTGCAGATGCTGGTTAAAATCGAAGGTAGACACAAAAAGCTGGAGTAACTCAGCGGGACAGGCAGCGTCTCTGGAGAGAAGGAACGGGCGACGTTTCTTGAAGAAGGGTCTCGACCCTGTGGTTACGTGTGCATGTGCATGAAGGGTCTCGCTCTGGAGAAGGGTCTCGAGCCGGAAAGTCGCCAGTTCCTTCTCTCCAGAGACGCTGCCTCACCCGCTGAGTTACTCCAGCATTTTGTGTCTACAGTCAGAATCTGGTAGGACTTGAGTGCATTTATCGAGTTCTTTGTTATCCTCCAAAGTGCAGGCCCTGCCCTCGTTTGTCAACTACAGCTGCTAGCAGGCAGCGCAGTGTTGGTGAAAACAAAACAGCCTCAGCCCTGTCAGGATTGGCTGGCAACGTATGTTCTCTGTCCCTTGACACTACGGATAAAGGCTTGCCAGATGATAGATTCCATCCGCCATCTACACAGCTGCGCCCTGCCGGTGCACACACTCATGGAGGTTGCCAAGGGCTCGACGGTGTGAGCTACAGGGAGAGGTTGAGCAGGCTGGGTCTCTATTCCATGGAGCGCAGGAGGATGAGAAGTGATCTCATAGAGGTGTACAAAATCATGAGAGGAATAGATCGGGCAGAGTCTCTTGCCCAGAGTAGGGGAATCGAGGACTAGAGGACAGAGGTTCAAGGTGAAGGGGAAAAGATTTAATCGGAATCCCAGGGGTAACTTTTTCGCACAAAGGGTGGTGGGTGTATGGGACGAGCTGCCAGAGGAGGTAGTTGAGGCTGGGACTATTCTAATGTTTAAGAAACAATTAGACAGGTACATGGATAGGACAGGTTTGGAGGGGATATGGACCTAACGCAGGCAGGTGGCGCAGCGGTAGAGTTGCGGCCTTACAGCTTTCGCAACGCCGGAGACCCGGGTTCGATCCCGACTTCGGGTGCGGTCTGTACGGAGTTTGTACGTTCTCCCCGTGACCTGCTTGAGGTTCCTCCGAGGTCTTCAGTTTCCTCCCACACTCCAAAGACGTGCAGGTTTGTAGGTTAATTGGCTTGGTGTAAATGTAAATTGTGTAGGATAGCGTTAGTGTGCGGAGATCGCTGGTCGGCGCGGACTCCGTGGGGCGAAGGGCCTGTTTCCGCGCTCTATGTCTAAACTAAACTAAACTGAGAAGGTGGGACTAGTGTAGCTGGGACATGTTGGCCGGTGTGGGCAAGTTGGGCCGAAGGGCCTGTATCCATGCTGTAACTCTCAATGACTCTATCACTCGCCTGGCATTAGGAAAAGGTCTCTCCAGTAACCCTGGCAGTCTGACCTAGTCTGAGCCCTAGTGAGACCACACCTGGAGTATTGTGTGCAGTTTCGGTCCCCTAATTTGAGGAAAGACATTCTTGCTATTGGGGGATTGCAGCGTAGGTTTACAAGGTTAATTCCCGGGATGGCCGGACTCTCATATGCTGAGAGAATGGAGCAGCTGGGCTTGTACACTCTGGAGTTTAGAAGGATGACAGGGGATCTCATTGAAACATATAAGATTGTTAAGGGCTTGGACACACTAGAGGCAGGAAACATGTTCCCGATGTTGGGGGAGTCCAGAACCAGGGGCCACAGTTTAAGAATAAGGAGTAAGCCATTTGGAACGGAGACGAGGAAACACTTTTTCTCACAGAGAGTGGTGAGTCTGTGGAATTCTCTTCCTCAGAGGGCGGTGGAGGCAGGTTCTCTGGATGCTTTCAAGAGAGAGCTAGATAGGGCTCTTAAAGACAGCGGAGTCAGGGGATATGGGGAGAAGGCAGGAACGGGGTACCGATTGGGGATGATCAGCCATGATCACATTGAATGGCGGTGCTGGCTCGAAGGGCCGAATGGCGTACTCCTGCACCTATTGTCTATTGTCTATTGACTTAGCGAAGTTAGTATTGCATTGTCCAATGTCCCCCCATTAGAGAGTCATAGCGTGACACAGTGTGGAAACAGGCCCTTCTGCCCAACTTGCCCACACCCACCAACCTGTCCCAGCTACAGTTAACGGTAGCACCCCTTAACAGCGGGGAGCCTGGTATCCAAGTAAATCCCAGCATAATCAAGGACCAGTCGCACCCCGGCCACTCCCTCTTCTCCCCTCTCCCATCGGGCAAGAGGTACAGAAGTGTGAAAACGCACACCTCCAGATTCATATTTCACTTGGGTAGTTTACACCCCAGCGGTATGAACATTGACTTCTCCAATTTCAGGTAGTCCCTGCTTTCTCCCTCCTTCCCCTCCCCTTCCCAGCTCTCCCACAGCCCACCGTCTCCGCCTCTTCCTTTCTACTTCCCGCCCCCCCCCTCCACCCCCACATCAATCTGAAGAAGGGTCTCGACCAAAAACGTCGCCTATTTCCTTCGCTCCATAGATGCTGCCTCACCCGCTGAGTTTCTCCAGCATTTTTGTCTACCCCCAGATTCAGGGACTAGCGGAGTCAGGGGATATGGGGAGAAGGCAGGAACGGGGTACTGATTGGGGATGATCAGCCATGATCACATTGAATGGTGGTGCTGGCTCGAAGGGCTGAATGGCCTCCTCCTGCACCTATTGTCTATTGTCTATAATTTCTTCTCAGCTGCTATCTGATGGTATCAGGCAACTGAACCATCCTACCACAACTGGAGAGCAGTCCTGAACTACTATCTACCTCATCGGGGACCCTCGGCCTATCTTTAATCGGACTATACTGGAGTTTACATTGCACTAAATTATATTCCCCTATCCTGTATCTGTACACTGTAATCAGGCATTGTATTTCCTCTGGCTGGTTAGCACGCAACAAAAGCTTTTCCCTGTACATCGGACTCAACTAAACTTATAACCATAGAGTGATACAGTGTGGAAACAGGCCCTTCGGCCCAAGTTGCCCATGCTCACCAACATGCCCCATCTACACTAGTCCCACCTGCCTGCGTTTGGCCCACATCCCTCTAAGCCTGTCCTATCCATGTACCTGTAGGACATAACTCCAGATGCTGGTTTATACCGGAGATAAACACAAAGTGCTGGAGTACTTTAGCGGGTCAGAAGTCTGAAGTCTGTAGAAGGGTCTCAACCCGAAACATCACCCTTCCCTTTCCTCCAAAGATGCTACCTGACCCGCTGAGTTACTGCACCAGTTTGTGTCCGTCTATCCATGTGCCTGTTGAAATGTTTCTTACATTTTGTGATAGTCCCAGCCTCAACTACCTCCACCGGCAGCTCATCTGCATAAGTCATAGGAGCAGCATTGAGGCCATTCGGCCCATCGAGGCTGCTCCTTCATTCAATCATGGTTGAACCATCTAACCCCATTCTCCTGCCTACTCCCCCCCGTAACCCCTGACACTCGTACTAATCAAGAATCTATCTATCTCCAACTTATAAATATCCATTGACAGCCTCCACATCCTTCTGTGGCAATGAATTCCACAGATTCACCACCCTCTGACTAAAGAAATTCCTCCTCATCTCCTTTCTAAATCTACGTCCTTTTATTCTGAGGCTGTGCCCTCTGGTCCTGGACTCTCCCACTAGTGGAAACATCCTCCCCACATCCACTCTATCCAGGCCTTTCACTATTCGGTAAGTTTCAATGAGGTTCCCCCTCATCCTTCTGAACTCCAGCGAGTACAGGCCCAGTGCCGACAAACGCTCATCATATGTTAACCCACTCATTCCTGGGATCATTCTCGTAAACCTCCTCCAACATACTTCCTCAGATACGGGGCCTCAGATAGTTGGTCCGAGGAAAATAACACAAAGGGTGTCATAGAGTCATAGTTGTGATACAGTGTGGAAACAGGCCCTTCGGCCCAACTTGCCCACACCGGCCAACAATGTCCCAGCTACAGTAGTCCCACCTGCCAGCATTTGGTCCATATCCCTCCAAACCTGTCCTATCCATGTACCTGTCTAACTGTTTCTTAAACATTGGAATATTTCCTTTCAACTACCTCCTCTGGCAGCTTGTTCCATACACCCACCACCCTTTGTGTGAAAACGTTACCTCTCAGATTCCTATTAAATCTTTTCCCCTTCACCTTAAACCTATGTCCTCTGGTCCTCGATTCCCCTACTCTGGGCAAGAGACTCTGTGCGTCTACCCGATCTATTCCTCTCAAGATATTATATGCCTCATCCTCCTTCCCTCCAAGGCATAGAGTCCCGGCCTACTCAACCTCTCCCTATAGCTCAGACCCTCGAGTCCTGGCAACATCTTTAGACAGAGGGTGGTGAATCTGTGGGATTTATTGCCACAGACAGTTGGAGAGGATTATGGATATTTTTAAGGCGGAGTTCGATAGGCTCTTGACTAGTAAAGGGCCTGTCCCACTTGGCCGATTTTTTCGGCGACTGCCGGCGTCATATCAGTGTCGCCAAAAGATTTTGAACATTTCAAAATCCAGCGGCGACAGAAAAAATGTTGCGAGATTTTAAAAAACACCGCGCGTCGATACGTCATCACACCGCGTCACGCCGCGAATGTTTCGTCGACCTGGTACGTCAGTCAATGATGCCGGCAGTCGCCGAAAAAATCGGCAAGTGGGACAGGCCCTTAAGGGTTCCTTCTCCCAATAGCTCAGATCTTCTAATCCTGGCAACATCCTCGTAAATCTTCACTGTGCCCTCTCCAGCTTGACAACATCTTTCCTCTAACGCGGTGCCCAGATCTGAACGCAATACTCCAAATAGGACAGTAAGTGACCAGCAGAGTAAGGTAGCACCCACACTTTCTGTTATAAAGTAACCACGTGGGCTCAGCTGCTGGAGACAAGACAGAGTGGTTTACAAACAACGGCGGCTGCGCGGAGCAAGGGTTTACGGCAACAGGGAGATCGAGTGGTCTGACCACTTGAGCAGAAAAATGGCAAGTAGAGTTCTTCTTCTTCTTGGGTACGGCGTGCACAGCCTAAAGTTGTGGGACAACTTGTTCTATTTGATCTTATTTGATTCTGCACGCCGGGTCGATTGCATTCGTCGAAATAGGGCGGACCCCGTGAAGGTTGCAATCTCCCCCCCCAAGTAGAGTTTAATCCAAGCAGACAGCAGAGAGGTGCAGCGGGTAGAGCTGCTGCCTCGTAGCTACCGAGATCCACAGGTTCAATCCTGACCTCGGGCACTGTGTGTGTGTGTGTGTGTGTGTGTGTGTGTGTGTGTGTGTGTGTGTGTGTGTGTGTGTGTGTGTGTGTGTGTGTGTGTGTGTGTGTGTGTGTGTGTGTGCGTGTGTATGTGTGAGCGTGTGTGTATGTGCGTGCGTGCGTGTGTGTGTGCGCGAGCGTGTGTGTGTGAGTGTGTGCGTGTGCGTGTGTGTGCGAGCGTGTGTGCGTGTGTGTGTGCGAGCGTGTGTGTGTGCGTGTGTGTGTGCGTGTGTATGTGCGAGCGTGTGTGTGTGCGTGTGTGTGTGCGTGTGCGTGCGCGTGTGTGTGTGCGTGCCTGTGTACGTGCGGAGTTCTCGCCTGTGACCGCGTGGGTTTTCTCCAGGTGCTCCGGTTTCCTCCCACATCCCAAAGATGAGCATGTTTGTAGGTTGATTGGCCAATCTGTAAATTCTGTCCAGTCTAGTTTATTGTCCCGTGTACCGAGGTTCAGTGAAGAGCTTGTTGTTGCGAGCTAACCAGTCAGCGGAAAGGCAATACATGATTACAATCGAGCCGTCCACAGTGTACAGATACAGGATAAAGGGAATAACATGAATAATGTTTAGTGCAAGACCTTCATCATCTTCTCGCGTATGGCGTGCGCAGATTAAACTTGCAGGACAACTTGTTCTATTTGATCTTATTTGATTGTGCACGCCGGGTTGATTGCATTCGTCGAAACAGGGCGGACCCCGTGAAGGTTGCAATCTCCCACCCCGGTGCAAGATAAACCCAGTAATGTGAATGGACGATCGCTCGTCGGCGTGGACTCGGTGGGCCGAAGGACCTGTTTCCACGCAGTATCTTTCAATCGATAAACCACTTGGCAATTACCACCAGGGACTCACAGTAAAATGGACAAAGCGTGCAGTTAGGGGCAGGTCGACACCAGTCTGAAGAATGGTCTCGACCCGAAACGTCACCCATTCCTTCGCTCCATAGACGCTGCCTCACCCGCTGAGTTTCTCCAGCCTTTTGTCGACCTTCGATTTTTCCAGCATCTGCAGGTTCTTTCTTAAACATAAAGGAAACAAGCATAAGTTGATAAGTGACAGGAGCAGAAGCAGACTGAAGAAGGGTCTCGAGCTGAAACGTCACCCATTCCTCCTCTCCAGAGATGCTGCCTGTCCCGCTGAGTTACTCCAGCATTTAGTGTCTACCTTTGATTTAAACCAGCGTCTGCAGTTCCTTCCTGCACAATGTCATTGATAAATTACAATCCCCTGTTTCAATTTACCGAGTTTTACAATCCGGCTTCCTGAACAATTAATTTATATAATCTTGTTTCCTTTGATAAACATCAGGCTCTTCTGACATGAAACGGCTCATCCTCGAGCTCTTCGGAAATAATTTTGTACCATTACACAATATTTGTCAGTAAATACTTGGCAATACACTGCGCACGAACAGGCCCTTAGAACAACAATGTCCGTGCAGAACACGATGCCGGTTTAAGCTAATCCCTGCCAGCACATTAATCCATATCCTTCCATTCCCTGCATATCCGTGTGCCGATCTAAAAAGCCTCTTAAGCACTTCCATCAAACCCCTCTTTCATCACCGCTGCTGTCTTCCAGGTGCTCACCACTCTGTAACAAATATGCACATCTCCTTTAAACTTGCCCCCTCTCACCTCGAAGCTATGCCCTCTAATCGTTGCTTTTAGTGTGGAGACACAGAGGGGGGCGTTCACGGTGGCGCAGCGGTAGAGTTGCTGCCTTACAGCGAATGCAGCGCCGGAGGCCCGGGTTCGATCCCGACTACGGTTGCTGTCCGTGCGGAGTTTGCACGTTCTCCCCGTGACCTGCGCGGGTTTTTCTCCGAGATCTTCGGTTTCCTCCCACGCTCCAAAGACGTGCAGGTTTTCAGGTTAATTGGCTTGGTGTAAATGTAACAATTGTCCCAAGCGGGTGTAGGATAGCGTTAGTGTGCGGGGATCGCTGGTCGGCGCAGACCCGGTGGGCCGAAGGGGCCTGGTTCCACTCTCTAAACTAAACTAAAATAGGCCCACTGAGTCCACGCCAACCATCGATCACCCGTTCACCGTAGTTCTATGTTATCCCACTTTCTCCTCCACTCCCTACACAGTAGGAGGCCAGTTAACCTGCAAACCTGGTCATCTTTAGGATCTTACATTATTTACTTTGGGGATACAGCATGGAAACAGGCCCTTCAGGCCCACCGAGTTCGCGCCGACCAGCGATCACCCCGTACACTCACACTATCCGACATGCTAGGGACAAGTTACAATTTTATCAAACCGATCAACGCACAAACCGCGTGGGTTTCCTCCAGGTGCTCCGGTTTCCTCCCACATCCTAAAGGCGCAGGTTTGTACGTTAATGGGCTTGATAAAATTGTAAATTGTCCCTAGCGTGTAGGATAGTATGAGTGTATGGGGTGATCACCGAAAGGCCTGTTCTTGCATCTCATTCAAACATATAAGATTGTTAAGGGTTTGGACACGCTAGAGGCAGGAAACATGTTCCAGATGGTGGGGGAGTCCAGAACCAGGGGCCACAGTTTAAGAATAAGGGGTAAGCCATTTAGAACGGAGATGAGGAAACACTTTTTCACACAGAGAGTTGTGAGTCTGTGGAATTCTCTGCCTCAGAGGGCGGTGGAGGCCGGTTCTCTGGATGCTTTCAAGAGACAGCCAGATAGGGCTCTTAAAAATAGTGGAATCAGGGGATATGGGGAGAAGGCAGGAACGGGGAACTGATTGGGGATGATCAGCCATGATCACATTGAATGGCGGTGCTGGCTCGAAGGGCCGAATGGCCTACTCCTGCACCTATTGTCTATTGCCTATTGTCTATTGCATTGTACCATTCTATGTTCTAGAGCAAGGGTTCCCAACCTGGGGTAAATTTACCCCCAGGGGGTGAATTCCGCCTACCCAGGGGGTAAATATGTTGATTCCGGATTTGTACATATTTTCTCTCATTGACTGACTGTGTTTGGTTCTGGTATACCATCTGGATCTGTTCATCATTAGTTGTTCACAAATAAGTGAATTGACATTGTTACGAGCTATTAAAGTTGCCAGGGGTAAACGGGACGAAAAAGGTGGGGAACCCCTGGTCTAGATGGGTGGAGGATCCGTGGAACACGCTGCCAGGTGTGGTGATGGAGGCGGGTACCACAGTGGCGTTTAAGAGGCTTTTCGATGGGCAGAAACAAGGAACTGCAGATGTTGGTCAATACACAAAAGGAGACAGAGTGCTGGAGTAACTCGACGGGTCAGGCAGCATCTCTGGAGAACATGGATAGGTAACATTTCGGGTCGAAAACCCTTCCTAGATAAGCATGTGGGGTATCCAGAGTATGGAGCGTTAAGGATTGTGGGCAGGCAGATAAGGCATGGTCTTGGCATCATGCTCGGCCTGGACATTGGGGTCTGTTCATGTGTTGTGCTGTTTTAAGTTCTCTGATCGCCTAGCTTGAGTGAAGTTAATAGCCCTGTCCCACTGTACGAGTTCATTCCAAGAGCTCTCCCGAGTTTAAAAAAAAATCAAACTCATGGTAAGCACGGAGAATGAACGTAGCGGGTACGTCGGAGCTCGGGAACGTCTCTTAGCGGCTCGTAACGTGAACTGCAGGTACTCGGGAAGACTCGCTAACGGCAGGGAAGCTCGGGAAGACTCGTGAAGATTTTTCAACACGTTGAAAAATGTCCACGAGAGCCCCGAGTACCGACGAGCGGCCATTACCGTAAATCTCCGAGTTCGAATCAGGGCAAACTCGGGGAGAACTCTTGGAATGAACTCGTACTGTGGGACAGGGCTTTAAGTTGAGTTAAACTAAATTAAATTAAGGCAAAGTTCATCAAAGGCAATGAATGGCAGTGCTGGCTCGAAGGGCCGAATGGCCTCCTCCTGCACCTATTTTCTATGTTTCTATTAGAGCTCTAGGGGCTAGTGGAATCAAGGGATATGGAGAGAAGGCAGGCACGGGTTATTGATTGGGGACGATCAGCCATGATCACAATGAATGGCGGTGCTGGCTCGATGGACCGAATGGCCTCCTACTGCACCTATTTCCTATCTATGTTTCATTATTGTCACGTGTAGTGAGGTACAGTGAAATACTTTTTTTTTGCGTGCTATCCAGTTAGTGGAAAGACTATACATGGTTACAATCGAGCTGTTCAACGTGTACAGATACAGGATAAAGGGAATAACGTTGAGTGCAAGGTAAAGTCCGTTTAAAGATAGTCCGAAGGTCTCCAATGAGGTAGATGGGAGATCAGGACCGCTCTCTAGTTGGTGAGAGGACGGTTCAGTTGCCTGATAACAGCCGGGAAGAAACTGTCCCTGAATCTGGAGGTGTGTGCGTTCGTATTCACACTTCTGTACCTCTTGCCCGATGGGAGAGGGGAGAAGAGGGAGTGGCCGGGGGTGAGACTGGCCCTTGATGATGCTGCTGGCCTTGCCGAGGCAGCGTGAGGTGTAGATGGAGTTGTTAAAAAAAAAATGGTCTCACCAACTAAATGCACAAGGATGGTGCCCTCATCAAATTAGACAGGGCGTGATATAAACAGGTTCATCCAGTTGGGGAGAGGATGATTCAGTTGCCTGTTATTTAGTACCAATGTCTTATCTTGCACTAAACGTTATTCCCTTATCATGTATCTGTACACTGTGGACGGCTCGATTGTAACCATGTATTGTCTTTCCGCTGACTGGTTAGCACGCAACACAAACTTTTCACTGTACCTACATGTGACAATAGACTGAACTAAAGGGCGCGGTGGCGCAGCGGTAGAGTTACTGCTTTACAGCACCAGAGTGCCAGGTTCGATTCCGACTACGGACGCTGTCTGTACGGAGTTTGTACGTTCTCCCCGTGACCTGCGTGAGTTTTCTCCCAGATCTTCGGTTCCCTCCCACACTCCAAAGACGTGCAGGTTTGCAGGTTAATTGGCTCGGTGTGAGTTTAAATCATCCCCAGTGTGTGTGTGTGTAGGGTAGTGTTAATGCGCGGGGATCGCTGGTCGGCGCGGACTCGGTGGGCCGAAGGGCCTGTTTCCGTGCTGTATCTCTAGACTAAACTAAACTGAGGGCAGGTTGTAACTCAAGCAGCTGATATCAGGGAATCTAGGACAGTACAGCACAGGAACGGGCCCTTCGGCCCACGATGGGAAACATGTTCCCGATGTTGGGGGAGCCCAGAACCAGGGGCCACAGTTTAAGAATAAGCGGTAAGCCATTTAGAACTGAGATGAGGAAACACTTTTTCACACAGAGAGTTGTGAGTCTGTGGAATTCTCTGCCTCAGAGGGCGGTGGAGGCAGGTTCTCTGGATGCTTTCAAGAGAGAGCTAGATAGGGGTCTTAAAGATAGCGGAGTCAGGGGGATATGGGGAGAAGGCAGGAACGGGGTACTGATTGGGGATGACCAGTGATGATCACATTGAGTGGCGGTGCTGGCTCGAAGGGCCGAATGGCCTACTCCTGCACCTATTGTCTATTGATGTCTGTCCTGAACGTGATGCCAATCGACAATAGACAATAGGTGCAGGAGTTGGCCATTTGGCCCTTCGAGCCAGCACCACCATTCAATGTGATCATGGCTGATCATCCACAATCAGTACCCCGTTCCTGCCTTCTCCCCATATCCCCTGACTCCGCTATCTTTAAGAGCCCGATCTAGCTCTCTCTTGAAAGCATCCAGAGAACCGGCCTAGGTTAAACTGCGCTGTATCTCTAAACTGAGCTGAAACTGAAGCCAAATGTGTCTTTGTGTCTCGGCATGAGCAGGTATCGGAGGCGGTGACGGAGGGGGTGTCCGCTCCGGGGAACGTCCGCCCCGGATCTCGGAGGGAGTCGGTGATGAGGCAGGACTACCGTCCCTGGAAGGTGCGCCCGGAGCCCAGCTGCAAACCCAAGCAGGAGTACACGCCGACCGACACGCCCTTCGAGAGGGAGACCCAGTACAAGAAGGATTTCAAGGCCTGGCCCATCCCCAAGAGGAGCGACCACCACCCCTGGATCCCCAAGGGGGAGAGAGGGAACCAGACGCCGGTGCCCAGCGGGGAAGAGCCGGCGGCAACGGCGGTGGCGCCAACAGCTGGCACTGGGCAGGAGCAGGGCAAGGGCAAGGTGGCTGATGCCCTGAACAGGCAGATTAAAGAGGAGAGAGGAACCGCCACCTCCTACAGGTAAGTCATAGAAACATAGGTGTAGCAGTAGTCCATTCGGCCCTTCGTGCCAGCATCGCCATTCAGTAGACAATTGACAATAGGTGCAGCAGTAGTCCATTCGGCCCTTCGAGCCAGCACTGCCATTCAATGTGATCATGGCTGATCATCCCCAATCAGTACCCCGTTCCTGCCTTCTCCCCATATCCCCTGACTCCGCTATTTTTAAGAGCCCTATCTAGCTCTCTCTTGAAAGTATCCAGAGAACCGGCCTCCACCGCCCTCTGAGGCGGAGAATTACACAGACTCACCACTCTCTGTGAGAAAAAGTGTTTCCTCATCTCCGTTCTAAATGGCTTACTCCTTATTCTTAAACTGTGGCCCCTGGTTCTGGACTCCCCCAACATCGGGAACATGTTTCCTGCCTCTAGCGTGTCCAAACCCTTAATAATCTTATATGTTTCAATGAGATGCCCTCTCATCCTTCTAATCTCCAGAGTATACAAGCCCAGCCGCTCCATTCTCTTAGCATATGACAGTTCCGCCATCCCGGGAATCAACCTGGTGAACCTACGCTGCACTCCCTCAATAGCAAGAATGTCCTTCCTCAAATTATGGGACCAGAACTGCACACAATTCACTATGATCATGGCTGATCATCCAGAATCAGTACCCTGTTCCTGCTTTCTCCCCATATCGCTTGATTCCGTTAGCCCTGAGAGCGAAATATAACTCTCTCTTGAATACATCAGCGCAGACCTCTTTAGACTTTAGACATTTAGATGCTGACCAGCGATCCCCACACGTTTTACGCTATCCTACACACACTGGGGACGATTGAAACTCGAACCAAGAACATTGGGGCGGTCGCGGCAGCGCAGTGGTAGAGTTGCTGCCTTTCAGCGCTTGCAGTGCCAGAGACCCGGGTTCGATCCCGACTACGGGTGCTGTCTGTACGGGGTTTGTACGTTCTCCCCGAGACCTGTGTGGGTTTTCACCCCGAGATCTTCGGTTTCCTCCCACCCTCCAAAGACGTACAGGTTTGTAGGTTAATTGGCTTGGTGTAAATGTAAATTGTCCCTAGTGTGTGTAGGGTGGTGTCAGTGTGCGGGGACAGCTGGTCATTGCAGACTTGGAGGGCCGAAGGGCCTGTTTCCACGCTGTGTCTCTAAAACTAAAACTAAAATTGAGTTTTGTTTATTGTATATTGTCACGTGTACCGAGGTACAGTGAAGATCTTTTGTTGCTTGCTAATAGCCCTGTCCCACTGTACGAGTTCATTCAAGAGCTCTCCCGAGTTTTTTTTTAAATCGAACTCGTGGTAAGCACGGAGAATGAACGTAGCGGAGTCAGGGGATATGGGGAGAAGGCAGGAACTGGGTACTGATTGGGGATGATCAGCCGTGATCACATTGAGTGGCGGTGCTGGCTCGAAGGGCCGAATGGCCTACTCCTGCACCTATTGTCTATTGTCATGATGGTTTGAAATTCACTGTAGATAGACGCAACAAAAGCTTTTCACTGTACCTCGGTACACGTGACAATAAACTAAACTGAACTGAACAGATACCGTACGCATTCTTGACCGATCTATCCATCGGTGTTGCTACTTTCGTGATTGAAGGTTTCCAGGGGAATGTTGAAAACTAATCATGAATTTAAATTAACTATAAATCACAAATGTTGTAAGTGTTTAGAAACATAGAAAATAGGTGCAGGAGGAGGCCATTCGGCCCTTCGAGCCTGTACCGCCATTCAATGTGATCATGGCTGATCATCCCCAATCAGTACCCCATTCCTGCCTTCTCCCCATATCCCCTGACTCCGCTATTTTAAAGAGCCCTATCTAGCTCTCTCTTGAAAGCATCCAGAGAACCGGCCTCCACTGCCCTCTGAGGCAGAGAATTCCACAGACTCACCACTCTCTGTGAGAAAAAGTGTTTCCTCGTCTCCGTTCCAAATGGCTTACTCCTTATTCTTAAACGGTGGCCCCTGGTTCTGGACTCCCCCAACATCGGGAACATGTTTCCTGCCTCTAGCGTGTCCAAGCCCTTAACAATCTTATATGTAATTAGGTTTCTGCCCTCAGAGCAGAGAAGGTTATGTCAGATATAATGGAGGTCTTCCAAATAATGAAGGGCTATGTTGGGATAACCAAGGAGGACAAAGCTAATGCCAACGCAATGCTAGCATTTATTTCAAGAGGACTGGAATACAAAAACTGGGATGTAATGCTGAGGCTCTATAAGGCGCTGGTCATGCCACATTTACCATATAACCATATAACATATAATAATTACAGCACGGAAACAGGCCATCTCGACCCTTCTAGTCCGTGCCGAACACGTATTCTCCCCTAGTCCCATATGCCTGCGCTCAGACCATAACCCTCCATTCCTTTCCCGTCCATATAACTATCCAATTTGTTTTTAAATGATAAAAACGAACCAGCCTCCACCACCTTCACTGGAAGCTCATTCCACACAGCCACCACTCTCTGAGTAAAGAAGTTCCCCCTCATGTTACCCCTAAACTTCTGTCCCTTAATTCTCAAGTCATGTCCCCTTGTTTGAATCTTCCCTACTCTCAATGGGAAAAGCTTATCCACGTCCACTCTGTCTATCCCTCTCATCATTTTAAAGACCTCTATCAAGTCCCCCCTTAACCTTCTGCGCTCCAAAGAATAAAGACCTAACTTGTTCAACCTTTCTCTGTAACTTAGTTGCTGAAACCCAGGCAACATTCTAGTAAATCTCCTCTGTACTCTCTCTATTTTGTTGACATCCTTCCTATAATTAGGCGACCAAAATTGTACACCATACTCCAGAATTGGCCTCACCAATGCCTTGTACAATTTTAACATTACATCCCAACTTCTATACTCAATGCTCTGATTTATAAAAGCCAGCACACGAAAAGCTTTCTTTACCACCCTATCTACATGAGATTCCACTTTCAGGGAACTATGCACAGTTATTCCAAGATCCCTCTGTTCACCTGCATTCTTCAATTCCCTACCATTTACCATGTACGTCCTATTTTGATTTGTCCTGCCAAGATGTAGCACCTCACACTTATCAGCATTAAACTCCATCTGCCAT
Source organism: Malacoraja senta (assembly GCA_038087875.1). Classification (NCBI taxonomy): domain Eukaryota; kingdom Metazoa; phylum Chordata; class Chondrichthyes; order Rajiformes; family Rajidae; genus Malacoraja; species Malacoraja senta. The sequence goes on along the minus strand of JAXLNO010002701.1, from coordinate 23,650 downwards.
CTTTCAGCCCACTCTTCCAACCGGCATAAATCTCTCTGTGAAAATCTACTTCATTATCCACAGCCCCACCTATCTTAGTATCATCTGCATACTTACTAATCCAATTTACCACACCATCATCCAGATCATTGATGTACAATGAGTGGGTTAACATATGATGAGCGTTTGACATCACTGAGCCTGGAGTTTAGAAGGTCGGGGGGGGGGGACCTCATTGAAACTTACCGAATAGTTAAAGAATCTGGATGGAGTGGATGTGGAGAGAATGTTTCCACTGGTGGGAGAGTTTAGGACCAGAGGGCACAGCCTCAGAATTAAAGGACGTTCCTTCGGGAAGGAGATGAGGAGGAATTTCTTTAGTCAGAGGGTGGTGAATCTGTGGAATTCTTTGCCACAGACGGCTGTGGAGACCAAGTCAGTGGATATTTTTAAGGCAAAGATAGATAGATTCTTGATTAGTACGGGTGTCAGAGGTTATGGGGAGAAGGCAGGAGAATGGGGTTAGGAGGGAGAGATAGATCAGCCATGATTAAATGGCAGAGTAGACTTGATGGACCGAATGTCTTAATTCTGCTCCTATCACTTATGCCCCATCTACACTAGTCCCACCTGCCTGCGCTTGCCCCATATCCCTCTAAACCTGCCCTATCCATGTACCTGTCCAAATGTTTCTTAAAAGTTGTGAAAGTACCTGCCTCAACTACCTCCTCTGGCAGCTCATTCCATACACCCAACTTGCCCATACCGACCAACATGCCCCATAAATAAGGTCTATGTGAGGATGAGGAGGGTTAGATTTAATAAGAATCTGAGGGGTAACTTTTTTACACAATGGGTGGTGGGCGTGTGGAACGAGCTGCCTGAGGAGGTAGTTGAGGCTGGGACTATCGCAACGGTTAAGAAACATTTAGACAGGTACATGGATAGGACAGGTTTAGATGGATATGGGCCAAGCGTAGGCAGGTAGGATTAGTGTAGCTGGGACATGTTGGTCAGCATGGGCAAGTTGGGCTGAAGGGCCTGTTTCCACGCTGTGTGACTCTATGACGTCAGGCATGGAAATCGCTTTCAAAATATGGGGGGGACAGGGGGGGACATAACACACACACACACACACGAGGCTTCGGAGGCTCAATCCAGCTCTAAATGCAGCTCAACTCTGCCTGTCTCGCCGGGTTAACCTGCCTGGACTGACGGGACACCAGCCTGGAGTTGTGGAGCTGGAGCTGCTTCTCCACGCTGGCTGTAAACCTGCGTCTCTGACCGACACCTCCCTCCTCCAATGATCGCGCTGAATTATCATGTCCTGCTCCCATTGCCTGCTGACCGACGTCTCTCTCGTCCAATCGGCGCCCTCGATCAGCAGTCCCACCTCCACTGTCTCACGGAGTTTTCACCGGGTTTTAAAATCCAGATTACAAAAAATAGGGGTGTGGGGGGGATCGTCCCCCACCTCTCAAAACAGGGGGAGGGGGACGTGTCCCCCCTGCCCCCCCCCCACCCCGGGATTTCCGCCCCTGCTATCTCTATGTCAGATGGCTCTTTGCAAATGATGTTTTGGTCCGCCTGAATGACTTTGGAGAATGCTTATCTGATTATACTGGGGATTTGGATCATCTTAACTTCACTGCACTGATTCAGACTCTGCAGCCCAGCGCCGAGGCTGTGCTGTATTAGACTCACAGAGTCACACGGTGTAGAATCAGGCTCTTCGGCCCAACTTGCCCGCGCCGACCAACATGCCCCATCTACACTAGTCCCACCTGCCTGCGCTTGGCCCATATCCCTCTAAACCTGTCCTATCCATGTACCCAATTAAATGTTTCTTAAACATAGCGATAGCCCCTGCCTCAACTACCTCCTCTGGCAGCTCGTTCCATGCACCCAACTTGCACATGCCGACCAACATGTCCCATCTATCTATTGCTGGCCTTGATTTGTTCTGGCCTTTTCCTATCCCCGGTTCCTCCCCTCCCCCCTTTATTTTCAGTATGAAGAAGGGTCCCGAACCCGAAACATCACCCAGCTATTTTCTCCACAGATATTGCCTGAAATATCTGAGTTAACCATATAACCATATAACCATATAACAATTACAGCACGGAAACAGGCCATCTCGACCCTTCTAGTCCGTGCCGAACACGTATTCTCCCCTAGTCCCATCTACCTGCGCTCAGACCATAACCCTCCATTCCTTTCCCGTCCATATAACTATCCAATTTATTTTTAAATGATAAAAACAAACCTGCCTCCACCACCTTCACTGGAAGCTCATTCCACACAGCCACCACTCTCTGAGTAAAGAAGTTCCCCCTCATGTTACCCCTAAACTTCTGTCCCTTAATTCTCAAGTCATGTCCCCTTGTTTGAGTCTTCCCTACTCTCAATGGGAAAAGCTTATCCACGTCAACTCTGTCTATCCCTCTCATCATTTTAAAGTCCTCTATCAAGTCCCCCCTTAACCTTCTGTGCTCCAAAGAATAAAGTTATTCCAGCACTTTGTATATATGCCCCATCTACACTAGTCCCTTCTTCAGATCAGTCTGAAGAAGGGTTTCGGCCCGAAACGTTGCCTATTTCCTTCGCTCCATAGATGCTGCTGCACCCGCTGAGTTTCTCCAGCATTTTCGTCTCCACTGGTCCCACCTGCCTGTATTTGGCCCATCTCCCTCTAAACCTGTCCTATCCATGTACCTGCCAAATGTGTCTTAAACGTTATGATGGCCCCTGCCTCAACTACCTCCTCCGGCAGCTGTTTCCATACACCATCCACCCTTTGTGTGAAAAAGTTACCCCTCAGGTTCCTATTAAAGGGCCTGTCCCACTTGGCGATTTTTTCGGCGACTGCCGGCATCATGGACTGACGTATCAGGTCACCGAAAAATACGCGGCGTGATGCGGCTTGACGAGGCGTGATGACGTATTGACGCGCGGTCTTTTTTCAAGTGTCGCAACATTTTTTTGTCGCCGCTAGATTTTGAAATGTTCAAAATCTTTTGCCGACCCTGATATGACACCGGCAGTCGTCGAAAAAATTGCCAAGTGGGACAGGCCCTTAAATCTGTCCCCCCCCCCTCCCTCACCTTAAACCGGTTCTCAACGTATTATCGGAGGTGATTATCTTTCAGAAGTGAAGATTTTTTAAGTTTAGGTTTACGGATGCTGTCTGCAAGAGCGCCCTTTAATTCTGAGGCTGTGATCTCTAGTCCTAGACTCTCCCACTAGTGCAACTCGCTGAGTTCCTCCAGCACTTTGTGCTTTTGCTTAAGAGTTCAAACGTACTCATTATCCACTTAGACCCCACGGGTTTAATTAGTGATCTTGCTCAGCAATGGGCTGTTACTTTAATGCTCGTGGACAATAAGGAACCCTTGACTCTCTCTCCGTTCAAATGGTCCGTGAGTGGGAGAGCTCAGTATCTCTTCTGAGGGACTGGTAACATGATCATAGACAATAGGTGCAGGAGTAGGCCATTCGGCCCTTCGACCCACCACCGCCATTCAATGTGATCATGGCTGATCATCCCCAATCAGTACCCCGTTCCTGCCTTCTCCCCATATCCCCTGACTCCGCTATCTTTAAGAGCCCTATCTAACTCTCTCTTGAAAGTATCCAGAGAATTATCTGAGGCAGAGAATTCCACAGACTCACAACCCTCTGTGAGAAAAAGTATTTCCTCATCTCCATTCTAAATGGCTTACCCCTTAATAATCTTATGTTTCAATAAGATCCCCTCTCATTCTTCTAAACTCCAGAGTATACAAGCCCAGATACTGCTTCACACCAAAAGGTAGACACAGATATCTCTCCACATCATCGTCTAGATCTCTTGTTTCCCTTATCCCTAACCAGACTGAAGAAGGGTCTCAATAGACAATAGACAATAGGTGCAGGAGTAGACCATTCGGCCCTTCGAGCCAGCACCGCCATTCAATGTGATCATGGCTGATCATCCACAATCAGTACCCCGTTCCTGCCTTCTCCCCATATCCACTGACTCCGCTATCTTTAAGAGCCCTATCTAGCTCTCTCTTGAAAGCATCACAACTCTCTGTGAGAAAAAGTGTTTCCTCGTCTCCGTTCTAAATGGCTTACCCCTTATTCTTAAACTGTGTGTCCCCTGGTTCTGGACTCCCCCAACATCGGGAACATGTTTCCTGCCTCTAGCGTGTCCAAGCCCTTAACAATCTTATATGTTTCAATTAAGATCCCCTCTCACCCCTCTCGACCCCTCTCGACCCGAAACGTCACCCATTCCTTCTCTCCAGAGAAGCTGCCTGTCCCGCTGAGTTACTCCCGCATTTTGTGTCTATCTTTGGTTTAAACCAGCGTCTGCAGTTCCTTCCTACACATCTGGAGTTTTGTTTAGCAGAGGAGATTAATTTAACTTGGCATTGTGTTCGGCGGCACAGACATTAGTTTCGATGATTTAATTTTTAGTTCTGTCTAATTTATTGTCCAAGGTTGAGTGAAAAGCTTTTTGTTGCGTGCCTAAACAGGAAGTGGTGGCGCCTAACGGCCGCGGCTCGACTGCAGTCCGTCTGTCTTTTTTTAAATTTTTGTCTAGTTAAATGTAGTTGTTTGTGTTTTTTCATATTATTTTTAACTGTGTATATGTGGGGGGCGCGGGGGAAACTTAAAAAAATCTCTTCCCTGTATGGAGGACCCGACCTTTCTCTGTCGGGTCTCCGTTGTCGTTGGGGCCTAGCACCGTGGAGCGGCCTCCAACCGGAACGACCTGGGGCTCCAGTAGCGGAGCCGGCGGACTTACTCACCATCGCGGAGCTGGCCGAGTTCGGAGCGTGGAGAGCTGCGGTGACGCGCGGCTGCGACCCGACCCCGGAGATTCGGAGGCTCCAGCCGCGGGTCTGGTGGACGGTGACATCGGGAGCTCGCGGGTCCCTGGTGGGAGAACGCTTTTCGGGGCTCCCGCAACGGCGACTTCTCCCGCCCGAGTTGCGGGGTTGAAGATGACCTGGAGCTGGGTCTAACAACGCCCGGCGCGGCTTTAATGGCCGCGGGACTTGCTAGCGCTACTGGGGGCTCCAACATCCAGACCCGGTGGGCGGCCTTGCATCGCCCGGCGCGGCTTTAATTGCCGCGGGACTTATTTTCCATTGCCCGCTGGGGGCTCTGACTCTGACATCGGGAGGAGAATGGGGAGTGCAGGGGAGAGATAAGACTTTGCCTTCCATCACAGCGAGGAGGAGATTCGCTGTGATGGATGTTTGTGTAAATTGTGTTGTGTCTTGGTTCTTTTTAATTGTTTGTATGACTGCAGAAACCAAATTTCGTTTGAACTTCATTTGAGGTTCAAATGACAATAAATGGTATTGTATTGTATTGTATTACATAGATACATAGAAAATAGGTGCAGGAGTAGGCCATTCGGCCCTTCGAGCCTGCACCGCCATTCAATATGATCATGGCTGATCATCCAACTCAGTATCCCGTACCTGCCTTCTCTCCATACCCCCTGATCCCCTTAGCCACAAGGGCCACATCTAACTCCCTCTTAAATATAGCCAATGAACTGGCCTCAACTACCCTCTGTGGCAGAGAATTCCAGAGATTCACCACTCTCTGTGTGAAAAAGTTTTTCCTCATCTCGGTCTTAAAGGATTTCCCCCTTACCCTTAAGCTGTGACCCCTTGTCCTGGACTTCCCCAACATCGGGAACAATCTTCCTGCATCTAGCCCGTCCAACCCCATAAGAATTTTGTACGTTTCTATAAGATCCCCTCTCAATCTCCTAAATTCTAGCGAGTATAAGCCAAGTCTATCCAGTCTTTCTTCATATGAAAGTCCTGACATCCCAGGAATCAGTCTGGTGAACCTTCTCTGCACTCCCTCTATGGCTATAATGTCCTTCCTCAGATTTGGAGACCAAAACTGTACGCAATACTCCAGGTGTGGTCTCACCAAGACCCTGTACAACTGCAGTAGAACCTCCCTGCTCCTATACTCAAATCCTTTTGCTATGAAACTCAAATCCTTTTGCTCAGTTTTGGTATTGTAACCAGACAGCGGAAAGGCAATACATGATTACAATCGAGCCATCCACAGTGTACAGATACATGATAAGGGAACCACGTTTAGTGGAAGGTAAAGCCAGCAAAGTCCGATTAAAGATAGTCCGAGGGTCTCCAATGAGGTAGACAGTAGTTCAGCACTGCTCTCTGGTTGTGGTAGGATGATTCTGTTGCCTGATAACAGCTGGGAAGAAACTGTCCCTAAATCTGGAGGTTAGCGTTTTCACACCTATCCCTTTGAGGAAGGACATTCTTGTTATTGAGGGAGTGCAGCGTTCAAAATCAGTACCCCGTTCCTGCTTTTTCCCCATATCCCTTGATTCCCTTAGCCCTAAGAGCTAAATCTCTCTTGAAATCATCCAGTGAATCCCCGACTTCCAACCTGGATCTGGGTCTCAACCCCGAATTGTCACCTCTTCCTGTTCTCCAGAGATGCTGTCTGACCCGCTGAGTTACTCCAGCTTTTTGTCTACCTCCAGACATCCCTTCTCAGACAGAGCACTGCATCTCATATTTCGCTTGGCCGGCTTATAACACGAAATCCAGAATTGCCTTCTCCCTGGTAGGCTCCAGTACAAGCTGCTCTAAAAATCCATCACGGAGGCACTCCACAAAGTCCCTTTCTTGGGGTCCAGTACCAACCTGATTTTCCCAGTCTACCTGCATGTTGAAATCTCCCATAACAAACGTAGCATTACTTTCGCTACATGCCAATTTTAACTCCTGATTCAACTTGCACCCTATATCCAGGCTACTCTTTGGGGGCCTGTAGATAACTCCCATTCACACCTCCCCTCTCACACGGTTCACTATTGGCCCTGACCTTACTCTCTTATCCCTTCTCGAGCTTTCCTTCCCATTAAATCGGGAGTCTTTTGTAACTTTCCCGGTACTCTCTTCCCCTTTAACTCCATCTTTATACTCCCAATTTGTCAACCCCTCCCCCCCTACTATTTAGTTTAAACTCACACGTGTAGCCCTAGCAAACCTGCCTGCCAGAACGTCGGCCCCCCTCCAGTTAAGATGCAACCTGTCCCTTTTGTACAGGTCACCCCTACCCCAGAAGAGATCCAAGTGGTCGATAAATCTAAATCCTTGCTCCCTGCACCAGCCCCTCAGCCACATATTCAGATCCCCTATCTCCCTGTCCCTGCCCTCACTAGCACGAGGTACTGGAAGCAATCCAGCGAAAACCACCCTAGAAGTCCTGCTTTTCAGGCTTCTTCCTAACTCTCTAAACTCACGTTGCAGAACCTCCTACCTCTTCTTCCCGACGTTGTTTGTGCTCTCTCTCTCTCTCTCTCTCTCTCTCTCTCTCTCTCTCGAGAAATGCTGCCTGTCCCGCTGAGTTACTCCAACATTTTGTGTCTATCTTTGGTATAAATCAGCATCTGCAGTTCCTTCCGACACATTTTGCGTGCAGTTTCTTATTTCTTCATAAGTTCATGTGAAAGGAGCAGAATTAGGTCATTCGGCCCATCAAGTTTACTACGTTCAATCTGCCGTTCAATCATGGCTGATCTATCTCTCCCTCTCAATCCCATTCTCCTGCCTTTACCCCATAACCCCGAACACCCGTACTAATCAAGAATCTATCTGTCTCTGCCTTAAAATTGTCCACTGACGAGGCCGTTCCACAGATTCATCACCCTCTGACTAAAGAAATTCCTCCTCATCTCCTTCCTAATAAAATGTCCTTTAATTCCGAGGCTGTGCCCACTGGTCTTAAACTCTCCCACTAGTGGAAACATCCTTTCAGTTGAGTTTATTGTCACGTGTACCGAGGTACAGCGAAAAGCTTTTGTTGCGTGCTATCCAGTCAGCGGAAAGACAATACATGATTACAATCATAGAAACATAGAAAATAGGTGCAGGAGTAGGCCATTCGGCCCTTCGAGCCCTTCGATATGATCATGGCTGATCATCCAACTCAGTATCCCGTACCTGCCTTCTCTCCATACCCCCTGATCCCTTTAGCCACAAGGGCCACATCTAACTCCCTCTTAAATATAGCCAATGAACTGGCCTCAACTACCTTCTGTGGCAGAGAATTCCACAGATTCACCACTCTCTGTGTAAAAAAATGATTTCCTCATCTCGGTCCTAAAAGACTTCCCTCTTATCCTTAAACTGTGACCCCTAGTTCTGGACTTCCCCAACATCAGGAATAATCTTCCTGCATCTAGCCTGTCCAACCACTTAAGAATTTTGTAAGTTTCTATAAGATCCCCCCTCAATCTTCTAAATTCTAGCGTGTACAAGCCGAGTTTATCCAGTCTTTCTTCATATGAAAGTCCTGCCATCCCAGGAATCAGCCTGGTGAACCTTCTCTGTACTCCCTCTATGGCAAGAATGTCTTTCCTCAGATTAGGAGACCAAAACTGTACGCAATACTCCAGGTGTGGTCTCACCAAGACCCTGTACAACTGCAGTGGAACCTCCCTGCTCTTATACTCAAATCATTTTGCTATGAATGCTAACATACCATTTGCTTTCTTCACTGCCTGCTGCACCTGCATGCCTACTTTCCATGACTGGTGTACCATGACTCGTTGCATCTCCCCTTTTCCTAATCGGCCACCATTCAGATAATAGTCTGCTTTCCTGTTTTTGCCACCAAAGTGGATAACCTCACATTTATCCACATTATACTGCATCTGCCAAACATTTGCCCACTCACCCAACCTATCCAAGTCACCTTGCAGCCTCCTAGCATCCTCCTCACAACTAACACTGCCCCCCAGCTTCATGTCATCCGCAAACTTGGAGCCGTCCACAGTGTACAGATACATGCTAATGGAATAACGTTTAGTGCAAGGTAAAGCCAGCAAAGTCCGATCAAGGATAGTCCGAGGGTCCGAGGGTCACTTGTGAGATGATGGTTCAGTTGCCTGATAACAGCTGGGAAGAAACTGTCACTGAATCTGGAGGTGTGCGTTTTCACACTTCTGTACCTCTTGCCCGATGGGAGAGGGAGAGGAGGGAGTGGCCAGGGTGCGACTGGTCCTTGATTATGCTGCTGGCCTTGCCAAGGCAGCGTGAGGTGTAGATGGAGTCAATGGAGGGAAGCTGGGGGTTTTCTGATTGTCCGGGCTGCGTCCACAGTTCGCTGCGATTTCATGCGGTCTTGGATGGAGCTGGCCACTGTTTAAGAATAAGGGTAAGCCATTTAGAACGGAGATGAGTGGTGAGTCTGTGGAATTCTCTGCCTCAGAGGGCGGTGGAGGCCGGTTCTCTGGATACTTTCAAGAGAGAGCTAGATAGGGCTCTTCGTGGGCGGAAATCCTGGGGGGGGGACAGGGGAGACACACCCCCCATGCTTTGAGGGGCCTTTCAGCGCCCGGCGCGGCTTAAAATCAAACTGCTGCATCGAGGCGATCGAGGCTCCCGATGTTGAAGCCCCCGCCGGCCGGTGAAAGTGTCCGCGAACGGGCTGATTCAAACCCACGGCCGAAGCCTCGCGTGTGTATGCGCATGCGCGCGCGCGGCCACCAAGAAATCGTGTCCCCCGCATGTTTTCACAGCGATTTCCGTGCCTGGCCCGGCTCTTAAAGATAGCAGAGTCAGGGGATATGGGGAGAAGGCCGGCAGATGGCGCAATGGGCTAAGTGTTCGGCTGGCAACCGGAAGGTAGCCGGTTCGAATCCCGCTTGGAGTGCATACTGTCGTTGTGTCCTTGGGCAAGACACCTCACCCACCTTTGCCTGCGTGTGAATGTGTGTGAATGTGTGTGAATGTGTGTGAGTGATTGGTGGTGGTCGGAGGGACCGTAGGCGCAAATTAGCAGCCACTCTTCCGTCAGTCTGCCCCAGGGCAGCTGTGGCTACAGAAGTAGCTCACCATCACCGAGTGTGACTGAGGAGTGAATGAATAATGCGATGTAAAGCGCCTTGAGTATTAGAAAGGCGCTATATAAATCCCATCCATTATTAGTATTATTATAAGGCAGGAACGGGATACTGATTGGGGATGATCAGCCATGATCACATTGAATGGCGGTGCTAGTTCAAAGGGCCGAATGGCCTACTCCTGCACCCATTGCCTATTGTCTATTGTCTCCACATCCACTCGATCCAGGCCTAAATGCTGAAGATGTGAATGTTTGATTGTCGGCAGGAATGAGTTCAGGGCGTGGACAGTGGATGCCAAGCAGACGAAGGCCATCAAAGCCAAGCAGACCTACCACCCACCAGAGACCAAGGTGGCCCACGAGACCAGCTACAATACCACCTTCAAGGGCCAGTATAGCAAGCGGCCCGAGCTCATCAGACCGGGGACGGCCGACTCCAAGGTCCCGGAGCGGAGGAGGGTGAGAAGCCTCTACAGCGAATTCTACAGAGAACCCACCAAGGTAAGCGTGAGGCCCACAGTCCCTTCAGCTAGGCTCGCCGACTTCCTCACTCCCAAATAAGGGACAAAAGGTCAAAATACGGGACAAATTCCCCACGGCAATTTGTTGACCGATTCGTGGGCCAGTCTTAGAATAAAGGGGAGGTCATTTAAGACTGAGTTGAGAAAAAACTTTTTCGCCCAGAGAGTTGTGAATTTATGGAATTCCCTGCCACAGAGGGCAGTGGAGGCCAAGTCACTGGATGGATTTAAGAGAGAGTTAGATAGAGCTCTAGGGGCTGGTGGAGTCAAGGGATATGGGGAGAAGGCAGGCACGGGTTATTGATTGGGGACAATCAGCCATGATCACAATGAATGGCGGTGCTGGCTCGAAGGGCCGAATGGCCTCCTCCTGCACCTATTTTCTATGTTTCGATGTTTCTATGACTGGGCCGTGTCTGGGTGAATGATGAGTTGGCCCCGGGTGCTGGACAGCACACAAAGCCCAGCCGGCAGGGCCAGCTGAGGAGTTTTGGCCCGGGGGCCGCGGGCAAAGTCCGGCACCCCGTCCCACTCATGAACCGATGATCGGCCGTGAGAAGGAGGGGTGGTGGTGGTGTCGGCGGTCAGCGAAGGTCCGAAGGTCGGACAGCTGGCCGGGCTGCCGACCGACCGACGGGGCCACGGGCGAGGCGCTGCTGCTGCTGCTGCTGCTGCACTCCACGGGCTGCGCTATGTCGGGACGGGTGAGGCGGGGGCCGGACGCTGCGCTCCGACCCGACAGTCCCCTCGACCCGAGTAGTAGCGGTCAAATACGGGACAAGGGCGGTCCAGTACGGGACAAACCAATTTAGCCCAATATACGGGATGTCCCGGCTAATACGGGACAGTTGGCAACCCTACCATCAGCCCCCCCAGTCTTATCATCAAACCCGAAACGTCAATGTCTACCAACATTCCCCATCCTCTCAGCTCCCTTTCCTACACCCTAGTCGGTTAACCAGTTCCACAGTTCATTTCAAGGTCATAAGGTCATGAGGAATAGGAGTAGAATTAGGCCATTCGGCCCATCAAGTCTACTCCGCCATTCAATCATGGCTGATCTATCCCTCCCTCCCAACCCCATTCTCCTGCCTTCTCCCCATAATCCCTGACGCCCGTACTAATCAAGAATCTATCTACCTCTGCCTTAAAAATATCCACTGACTTGGCCTCCACAGCCTTCTTTTAGTTTAGTTTAGTTTAGAGATACAGCGCGGAAACAGGCCCTTCGGCCCCACCGGGTCCGCGCCGACCAGCGATCCCCGCTCATTAACAGTATCCTACGCCCACTAGGGACACTTTTTACATTTATACCAAAGCCAATTAAACTACAAACCTGTACGTCTTTGGAGTGTGGGAGGAAACCGAAGATCTCGGAGAAAACCCACGCAGGTCACGGGGAGAACGTACAAACTCCGTACAGGCAGACAGCACCCGTAGTCGGGATCGAACCCGGGTCTCCGGCGCTGAATGCGCTGTGAGGCAGCAACTCTACCGCTGCGCCCACCGTGAATTCCACAGATTCACCACCATCTGACTAAAGTTGAGTTTATTGCCGCGTGTACCGAGGTACAATGAAAAACGTTTGTTGCGCGCTAACCAGTCAGCGGAAAAGATAAGATAAGATAAGATAAGATAAGAGATAAGATAAGATAAGATAAGATATACCTTTAATAATCCTTTGCAGGAAATTACAATGCCACGACAGCTTCAAGACATACATAACACCACAAATAGCTTCCATACTTAACAAGTTAAAATACAAGTTAAAATACAAGTTAAAATACAATTAATTTAAAAAAAAGTGCAGTTATTTATGCACATTGTATAATCTTATCGCAGCTGGTAAGCAGGACTTCCTATGTCTCTCCGTTTTGCACAATACGTGATTACAATCCAGCAAGCGACAGTCTATAGATACAGGATAAGGATATTGGAGATAGTGAAAATGTTTAGTGCAAGGTGAAGCCAGTGAAGTCCGATCAAAGATAGTCCGAGGGTCACCAGTTCATAACAATGTTTAGTTTAGTTTAGAGATACAGCGCGGAAACAGGCACCTTCGGCCCACCGAGTCGGCGCCGACCAGCGATCCCCGCACACTAACACTATCCTACACACACTAGGGACAATTTACACTTACACCAAGTAGCAATGTTACAAAATTTTGAGATTTAAAAATAAAGTCTGCAATTTATCCCATCAGATAAAGCATAAAAAGAAGTTTAATTTGACACTTAATTCACTTTCATATCTTCAGTATTAAAAAAGTTATGGCCATTATCATACTCAGAAATTAGCATCTAGTTCCCTATTGCTTTTCCATTGACTTAACACAAAAGCTGTGATCGAGGACAGTTAAAAGCCCATAACTTTCTTAAAAATTATGGTAACTGAAAGAAATTTTCAGGTATTATAGATTGAAGCATTCTGAAACAAATATGAAACAATCTTACTTCGAAGACATGAAAGTAAAGCATATAATTAGTTAGTTACCTAATTGTAGCTAATTACAAAATTCAATTACTAAACATCTATCAATTTCTTAAGAATAGATTAACATTTTTAAATAGCCTAAGTGTCCAAATAACATTCACACAATAATTCACAATATAACATAATTTTTAAATCTAATTTTCATGAATTTACAGGCCAAATGGAAGGAATTGAATGTTTAATACCTGTAAATTAATGGGCATTTAATTCATCTTGCGAGTGAGGATTACTGGAACGCGATCTTTTGGAACGTTCATTTGCGGTGAATTTAACCCCGTATTGGCATGAAAAATACTGCCGTTAATTCGGGGAATAAAATCACCGTGTCGCATGACAAAATGTGAATTAAAGGCTTCTTAAGAAGCACTTTTATACATTTAAAGAAAGCACTTTCGTTTACCTGTCCATTGTGTGAAATCCGTCCCCGTTATCGGCGTTGACGCTTCAGGAGCTGCTTTTAAAATGACTGTAGCGCTGACATTGACGATTTAATTTTAAAAAAAAATTCACAAAACTCCGGTAGGAACGATTTTGTCAGCGAAGGTTTGTACTCCAACAAAATATTTCCAGGACAAGGGAGGAGAAACCGCGTTTTAACCCCGCCCCCCCCCTTAAAGGCGCCAAAATCGCGCACACGGCCAGTGGCAGAATTACAGCGCGACTGAAGGTAAGTTTTGTAACATACGTACACCAAGACAATTAACCTACAAATGGACCATTCTGGGCTCCACTTTCCCTTGATCACCGTCACTGTTTCGCCTATCTTTCCTTCATTTGTTCTATATCCCTCTGTCCATCACCATCTATATCTCTCGTTTCCCCTTCCCCTGACTCTGAGTCTGAAGAAGGGTCTCGGCCCGACACAGCCACCCATTCCTTTTTCCTCCAATTATGCCGCCTGTCCCGCTGAGTTGCTCCAGCGTTTCAAGGTTCAAGGTTCAAGGTAGTTTTTATTTGTCACATTCACATACACCCGGGTGTAGTGAAGTGAAATGCTTTTTGCCATTATGCAGCACACGAAAAAACAGACATCACACCAAGATAGTCTTAACACTAAACATCCCCCCACAATGGCTCCCACCATGAGGGAAGGCACAAGGTCCAGTCCCCAACCCCATAGTTGGGCCCATTGAGGCCTCCACAGTTGCCTCTACGGAGGCCCGATGTTCCAGGCCGTTCTAGCCGGGTGATGTTCCTCCGGCGTCGGGAGAGTCCTCCCAGCGGCCTGGGAACCCTGGAACGGCCGCTTCCGCACTGGGGGCCGCGGCTTCCGAAGCCAACAAGGCCGCACCGGTTGGAGCTCCACAACTGGCGATCTCATCTAGAGATCCCAGGCTCCCGGTGTCAAGTTCAGCGCCGCCGCCCGCAGCTGGTCGCTCCACAGTTCCCGCAGCTCCGCGATGTTTTCCCCAGCGATCCTCAGCTCACCGGAGCTCCAGCGCGGAGACCCTGGCAAGGCATCGCCCAGCTCTGCGATAGCGCTCCAGCGCTGTGCCGCCGCCGAAGCCGAGGTTCTGGGCGGCCCCCGACAGGAAACGCCGCTCCAGGCCCGCTGGTAGGCCGCGAGGACGGGTCGAAGCTGCAGCCCGGAGAAGAGCTGCCTCTCCGGCCAGGTAGGGACCCTGAAAGGTAGTCTCCCCCTTCCCCCCCCCACACAAAAAAGTCTAGACCTCCAACAAACCACTTAACTAACTAAAATAAAAAAAATAAAAGATGAAAGGACAGACAGCTGCTGGCTGGGCAGCCGCACACAGATCAGCGCCCCCTAGCATTTAATAGGGATGTCACAAAATTTTGAGATGTTAAAAATCAAGCCTGTAATGTTATCCCATCAGATAAAGCATAAAAAAAAACTTTAATCTGATACCTAATTCACTTTCATATCTTCAGTAATAAAAAAGTTATGGTCATTTTCATACTCGGAAATTAGCATCTTGTTCCTAATGTTTTCCCATCAACTTAACACAAAAGCTGTGATCGAGGGCAAGGGCCGTTTAACACAGACATGTGTTCAAAATCCTCAAACATCCACTCTCAAGATAATCAAAATCATTATTTTTCGCACAAACGTCATATGAACATCTAAATTATCCGTATAGTGTGTAATTGTCTATTCCATTCATACTAAATATCTGACTGAAAACTTCCGCAGTACATACAGATGGGTGCGGCCACAATCTGATCTGCATGTACTGTGGAACTTTTTAGTCAGATATTTAGTAAGTAAGTAAGTAAGTAAGTAGGTAGACAAAAATGCTGGAGAACTCAGCGGGTGCAGCAGCATCTATGGAGCGAAGAAAATAGGCAACGTTTTGGGCCGAAAACCTTCTTCAGACTGATAGGGGGTGGGGAGAAGAAAGGGAAAAAGGAAAAGGCGGAGGAGGAGCCTGAGGGCTGGGGGAGGGGAGGAGACAACCAAGAGGGCTGATGAAGGGGGAGGGGACAGCAAGGGCTAGCAGAATTGGGAGAATTCAATGTTCAAGCCCCAGGATGTAGACTGCCTAGTAAGTAAGTATGTTTATTGGCCAAGTATTCACATACAAGGAATTTGCCTTGGTGCTCCGCCCATAAGTAACAACATGACATACAGTGACAGTTACGAATGACTCAGAAAACAATAAACATTAATAATAATAATCATAATAATATCTTTTATTCTCATTGCACAGAGGTGCAACGAGATTTGGTATGCAGCTTCCATCCGATGTCACTTCCATCCGATGTAGGGTGGAATCTTTGTAGGGTTTTCACAGACGACACAAACGAACAAACACATACAAAACAGCAAGGGGCAATACACCGTGGCCGCCATCGTTGGTGCCAGCAGCAGCAAGCAGCTAAACTGCAAGCAGCAGCTGGGTATAAAAACATTGATCATGGATAGACAAATACACAAAATACAGATAAACATCATGTTGTCGATATCGGGGCCAAATTAACTTATTTCGCAACATCAGATTAAAATGAAATTGCACCAAAAACTAGATAAGATGTTAAATAAACGTCCTACATACCTTTTGTTTTGTCCTGAACTTGCGATCCGTGATTTTGAAGGCCTTGAAGTTGAGCCCAACTTTCAAATCCATTCAATGGATTCAATAGACCAGTGATGTCGTGTTGAAATAAAATGCGGACGCGATGACAGAATGAGATTTCCTCTGCGTCATAAGCGTGTCGTACGAGGAAATCCCTCCCTGACAACCAATGAGAAACCTGCATGTTACTCACCCCTCCCCCACAGCCTCTTGAGTCGCGCGCACTGCATTGGGCAGGTCCAGAGCACCACTGATGGGAGGGATTGTAACGACACTACATTTAAGCCCGTGTCCCAGTTACGTGTCCTTGGCACGCTAATTACGCGACCTCGTGGTCGCGTTGAGCCGCGACGGTCACGCGAAGGTCGCGCGCGACTTGATGCGTCCGCACAGCCGTCTGGAGCGCGTGACGTCATTTGAAGATGGACACAACATGCAGGAGTAACTCAGCGGGACCGGCAGCATCTCTGGAGAGAAGGAATGGGTGATGTTTCGTGTCGAGACTCTTCTTCAGTCTGAAAGAAGGGTCTTGACCAGAAACGTCACCCATTGCTTCTCTCCAGAGACGCTGCCGGTCCCGCTGAGTTACTCCTGCATTTTGTGTCTATCTTCAATTTTCTTGGCCCCTGCTCTTTTTTTTTTTTTTTTTCCGTAAAAAGATTTTTAAACAAATGTACAATTTACAAGGAAGGGTAGAAAGCTCACACAATTTAAAAAACATTTACACAAAACTATCAAATTAAAATATTAACATTTTATCTATAATATATTCAACCTCCTGCGGTGACCAGCGTTCACAGAAGACCTCCACAGTCCCCGTGGACACCGCGTGTTCCCTCTCTAGGGACACGCGGGCACGGACGTACCCCGGAAAAGGGGCAGGCAGCCGACCGCTGTGCGGCCATCGACCGCCCGCTGCCTGGACCCGCGAATGGCCATCTTGGCCAGGCCCAGGAGCAGTCCGACAGGGAGACCCCCTCCTCCCTCCCGACCCTCCCCCCTCTGTACCGGGTGCCCATAGATTAATAGCGTTGGACTAAAATGTAGCCAAAACTTGAGGAGCAGCCCTTTCAGATACTCGAACAGAGGCTGCAACCTCTCGCACTCTATATACACGTGGAACACGGTCTCTTCCTCACCGCAGAAATGACACGCAGGGGAAGAGTCCGTGAACCGGCTCAAGTACCTATTACAGGCCACGGCTTTGTGCAAAACTCTCCACCCCATGTCCCCGATGTAAAGGGGGAGGACTCCCTTGTAGAGAGACCTCCACTTGGCCCCTGCTCTGGGAGTAGGAGTGGGGGCGGATCCGGACCGCAACGGCCGTGAGCCCCAGGCCGAGCTCGGCGATCGTTTGCCTGCTTCTGCTGCTGTTGGAGGTGAGACGTTGCGTCGAGCCAGGGTCTTGGGCTGTCCCACTTTGGCCGTCAGTTACACGACAGGCCGGGTGGCGCGCAAAGATTTCGTTCGCTGCAAAATTTCGGAGCGCCGCGCGATATCGCGCACAACTACGTACCCCTCCGCGCTTCTCAGTGGGACCAGCCCCGCGCAGCCACACGATGCCCGTGCGCCTCAAGGACACGTAAGTGGGACAGGCCCTTTAGTGTCCAACTTCAGTATTGAATGCCTGTTGCACCTGAGACCTACGAGTAAACCAATCTTTCTTTCACCCCCCCCCAACCCAACCCCCCCCCTTCCAGTCAGAGAAACCCAGCGTCCAGACCTCGAAACCCAAGAAGCCACCGACCCACAAAGAGCCCCGCAAACCCAAAGGGAAGCAAGCCGCTTTGAGCCGGTCCGTGAAGAAAAAGGTGGCGGACAGCACGCCGGCCGCCAAGCCCGAAGACCAGGCGAAGACCGAGGAGATCAACAACAAGCTGGCCGAGGCGAAAGAGTGACCTTCCCCTCCCCCCTGTACCCGGGGCGACCGGCCGGCCGGCCGACCGACCGACCGACCGGGACAGCCCTCTATCACACAAAGATCGACAGCCCAGTCTATCCACTGACAGCACTGCAGTCGGGAGCCTCTGGGCGAACGGCGACCAACGCTACTAAATCTGCTCCGTTCTCCTCCACCTGCAGAGAAGACAAGAGGAAATATTAAAAACTACAGCCATCCTCTCCCGATTAAAGCAGCGTCATTTCTCCATCAAGAAATGCAGGGCGTGGCGGATAGTTAGGTAGAAAGTATGTGCTCACAGTCTTGCTGACTTCATCAACAAGGGTCATTGCCAGTCCACGCCCACACACGTACCGACCAAAGGATTGTCACGAAACTTACCCTAGAAGTTTAACGGGGCAGTAGGAATTAATTCATGACCAATGATCCAAGCCCGTGGTTTCCGTAGATCGGCCATGGTTGAGTGGTGGGCTAGGCTCGATGGGCCAAACGGCCCGATTCTGCTCCCACAACCCTACGAACGTATCCTTTCTACGGAAGACACAAGGAACTGCAGACGCTGGAATCTTAGGCAGAGCACAAAGTGCTGGAGGAACTCAGCGGGTCAGGCAGCATCTGTGGAGGGAAAAGGGCAGAGGATGTTTCAGGGAGGGAACTTTGTTCAGACAGATGGGACCACTCCACCCATCGGTCAATCAAGCCCACCTCACCTTCTCCACCTATCACTCACCAGTTAGAGTCACAGAGTCTTAGAAACATAGAAACATAGAAAATAGGTGCAGGAGTAGGCCATTCGGCCCTTCGAGCCTGCACCGCCATTCAATATGATCATGGCTGAACATCCAACTCCGTATCCCGTACCTGCCTTCTCTCCATACCCCCTGATCCCTTTAGCCACAAGGGCCACATCTAACTCCCTCTTAAATATAGCCAATGAACTGGCCTCAACTACCTTCTGTGGCAGAGAATTACGCAGATTCACCACTCTCTGTGTGAAAACAGGCACTTTGGGCCAACTTGCCCACGCCGACCAACATGTCCCATCTACTCTAGTCCCACCTGCCTGTGTTTGGCCCATATCTCTCTAAAACCTGTCCTGTCCATGTACCTGTCTAATTGTTTCTTAAATGTTACGGTAATCCCTGCCTCGACCACCTCCTCTGGCAGCTCGTTCCATACACCCACCACCCTTTGAGTAAATAAAAGTTACCCCTCAGGTTCCTATTCAATATTTTCCCCCCTCACCTTAAACCTATGTCCTCTGGTTCTCGAGTGAAAAAGACCCGATCTATTCAAAGTCAAAGTCAGAGTCAAAGTCAGATTTATCCGTCACATACATCCGAAGGTTCAGTGATATGAATTTGCCAGCAGCGACACACTTAAAAAGAACACACAATACACAATAAGATTGAACACAAACATCCGCCACAACATTCTTCACTGTGATGGAAGGCAACAAAGTTCAGCCAGTCCTCCTCCTTTATTCACCCGTGGTCGGGGCCATCAACCCTCCGTAGTCCGACGTACAGGCCCTCTCGTCGGGATGATCCAAACTCCGACGTCGGGACGGTCAAACACACTCCGCGGCTTGGAGGTCCCGACTCGGCACCTTCCCACCGGAGACCGCGGCCCTCAGGATGTTACAGGCCGGCGGTCGGAGCTGGCCTGCGTGATTCCTGATTGATTTTATACACCTCTAAATAAAAAATCCCCCCTCATCCCCCTGCGCTGCAAGGAATAAAGTCGCAGCCTGCCCGACCTCTCCCGAGAGCTGAGCTGGCAACATCCTCGTAAGTCTTCCCCGCACCTTTTCCAGCTTGACGACGTCTATCTTATAAAATGGTGCCCAAAAAATGGTGCGGGTCGATCCATTTTCACCCCATGATTTTGACACCACCCCTCGCCTCTCGCCTCTCGCCACCAGCTTTCTCCCTCTCCTCCGTCAGTCTGAAGAAGGGGCTCGGCCCGAAACATTGGCTGCCCAGTCCCTCCGCAGATGAATGCCTGAAATGGTACTTTATTGTCCTGTGTAAACATAGAAAATGATCAATGTGACCATGGCCGATCATCCATAATCAGTAGCCCCCCGTTCCTGCTTTCTCCTCGAATCTTTCGATTCCGTTAGCCCTGAGAGCTATATCTAATGGGCCTGTCCCACTTACGCGACTTTTTCGGCGACTGCCGGCGACCCGTCTCAGGTCGTTGCAGGTGGCCGAAGATTTTCAACATGTTGACAATTCAGCGGCGTCCAAAACAAGGTACGACTCTTTGGGCGACTACTCACGACCATACAGGTTTGACTGTCATATGCTGAGAGAATGGAGCAGCTGGGCTTGTACACTCTGGAGTTTAGAAGGATGAGAGGGGATCTCATTGAAACATATAAGATTGTTAAGGGCTTGGACACGCTAGAGGCAGGAAACATGTTCCGATGTTGGGGGAGTCCAGAACCAGGGGCCACAGTTTAAGAATAAGGGGTAAGCCATTTAGAACGGAGACGAGAAAACACTTTTTCTCACAGAGAGTGGTGAGTCTGTGGAATTCTCTGCCTCAGAGGGCGGTGGAGGCAGGTTCTCTGGATGCTTTCAAGAGAGAGCTAGATAGGGCTCTTAAAGATAGCGGAGTCAGGGGATATGGGGAGAAGGCAGGAACGGGGTACTGATTGGGGATGATCAGCCATGATCACATTGAATGGCGGTGCTGGCTCGAAGGGCCGAATGGCCTACTCCTGCACCTATTGTCTATTGTCTATTGTCTATTCATCCCGCAACATGTCGCCTGTATGGTCGTGAGTCGTCTCCTCAGTCGCCCAAAGAGTCGCAGCGTCTTTCCGGTCGCCGCTGGATTGTCAACGTGTTGAACATTTTCGGCGACCTGCAATGATCTATGACGGGTGCCGGCAGTCGCCGAAAAAGTCGCGTAAGTGGGACAGGCCCATAACTCTCTCTTGAATACATGTGCACCGAGGGACAGTGAAATGTTTTGCTTTGCATACTGCTTTGTCCATAAGTGTTGCCACATGTCAAAAGTCAAAGTCAAATTTATTCGTCAGAACAAAGAACAAAGTTACTAAAGTACCAAATAGTTCTCTCTACAGACGCTGCCAAGACCCATTGAGTTGCCCCATCTCTTTGTGGTTTGTTCAATCCTCGGCGATGTATGGAACAGCAGCCTCTGTCTTTTTTCCTCCCCATCTCTACCAGAGATACATAGATACATAGAAAATAGGTGCAGGAGTAGGCCATTCGGCCCTTCGAGCCTGCACCGCCATTCAATATGATCATGGCTGATCATCCAACTCAGTATCCCGTACCTGCCTTCTCTCCATACCCCCTGATTCCTTTAGCCACAAGGGCCACATCTAACTCCCTCTTAAATATAGCCAATGAACTGGCCTCAACTACCCTCTGTGGCAGAGAGTTCCAGAGACTCACCACTCTCTGTGTGAAAAGTTTTTCCTCATCTCGGTCTTAAAGGATTTCCCCCTTATCCTTAAGCTGTGACCCCTGGTCCTGGACTTCCCCAACATCGGGAACAATCTTCCTGCATCTAGCCTGTCCAACCCCATAAGAATTTTGTACGTTTCTATAAGATCTCCCCTCAATCTCCTAAATTCTAGCGAGTACAAGCCGAGTCTATCCAGTCTTTCTTCATATGAAAGTCCTGCCATCCCAGGAATCAGTCTGGTGAACCTTCTCTGTACTCCCTCTATGGCTATAATGTCCTTCCTCAGATTTGGACCTGTCTCTCTCAACACAGCGACATCCCTGAACGCCGCATTGATCTGCCTGTGGACAGTTCACACAAAGATCAGAGCCACTGGTGTCTAGTTTAGTTTAGCTCAGAGATACAGTGCGGAAACAGGCCCTCCGGCCCACTGGGTCCGCGCCGACCAGCGATCCCCACCACCTAATGGGGCTGTCCCACTGTACGAGCTAATTCAAGAGTTCTCCCGAGTTTCCCCTGATTCGAACTCGGAGATTTACGGTAATGGCCGCTCGTAGGTACTCGGGGCCTCTCATGTTGAACATGTTGAAAAATCTTCACGAGTCTTCACGAGCTTACCGCGTTTCCCGAGTACCTGCCGTTAGCGTTACGAGCCGCTAAGAGACGTCCCCGAGCTCCGACGTACCCGCTACGTACATTCTACGTGCTTACCACGAGCTTGATTTTTTTTTTAAACTCAGGAGAGCTCTTGAATTAGCTCGTACAGTGGGACAGCCCTATAACACTGTCCTACACCCACTAGGGACAATTTTTTTTCATTTACCAAGCCAATTAACCTACAAACCTGTACGTCTTTGGAGTGTGGGAGCAGACCGAAGATCTCGGGAGAAAACCCACGCAGGTCACGGGGAGAACGTGCAAACTCCGTACAGACAGCACCCGCGGTTGGGGTCGAACCTTCGGCCCACAAGATAAACTAAGCTCTTAGGGCTAACGGAGTCAAGGGATATGGGGGGAAAAGCAGGAACGGGGTACTGATTGGGGATGATCAGCCATGATCACATTGAATGGCGGTGCTGGCTCGAAGGGCCGAATGGCCTACTCCTGCTCCTATTGTCTATGTTATCTATCTTTCTAATCTCCTCTGCCTCCACATGATCCATGATCAATATCCCTCCATTCCCTGCATATCCATGTGCCTATCCAGAAGCCTCTTAAACACCACTGTCATATCCGCCTCCACCACCCTTGGTGCTGAATAGAAAGACTGGGGAGGAGAGGGTGGGACGGAGATGGGGGTGGGGGGTGAAGAGTCGGAGGACCCAGCCGGTTAGGTCTTGACCAATTGCCCGAGAGGCTGTGTCCCTGTGGCAGCAGGGTCGAGCTTGGCTGAGCGTCTGGACTGGGCGGGGGTCAAACATGCATTGACCGTCGAATGGATGAAGGATGCCCATTCTAATGTCCAACTGGCCCGTACATTACTTTGTGTTAGCTGTTCACAGGCAAGGACATGCGTGTGGACACACACTTATTGGAGGTTATACGCAAGGAATTTTGTACCAGCACACACACACGCACACACATGCACTTGCACATGCACAATCACACAAGCACACACACGCACACGCACACACGCACGCACGTGCACATGCACACACACAATCACACACACAAGCACACACACACACGCACACACATGCGCACACGCACAAGAACACACGCACACACAAACAGGCACACACACACGCTCACTCGCACACACACACACACGCTCACTCGCACACACATGCGCACACGCACAAGAACACACACGCACGCACACACACACACACACACATGCTCACTCGCACACAAACACACACACACACACGCTCACTCGCACACACACACACACACACACACACACACACACACACACACACACACACACACACACGCACACGCACAAGAACACACACGCACGCGCACACACACACACACACACACACACACACACACACACACACACACACACACACACACACACACACACACACACACACATTAGATGGTCACGTGCAAAAACCCATGGATGGACACACACGTGTTCATTGGATGAACAGCACCTCATATTCCGCTAGGGCAGCTTACAAACCAGCGGTATGAATATTGATTTCTCTAACTTCAAGGAACCCTGGTCTCCCCCCCCACCCTCTCTCCGTCCCTCCCCCACCCTAGTCGTCGTACTAGGTTCACCGTCATCATGTTGAGTTCTTCTGTCTGTATCCTCGCTATCAGCTTCTCCACAGCCAACAATGGACCATTGTGGGCTCCATATTTCTTTGATCATCGTTGCTTTTTCGCAAATCTTCCATTCACTTCTCCTAAGTACC
>JAXLNO010002700.1:0-26447 GCA_038087875.1 Malacoraja senta | reverse complement strand
ATCCACAAACCCATGTATCTACAGAATGAGAGAGGAAACCAGAGCATCCGGAGAAATCCCACGCAGTCACAGGGAGAACGTGCAAACTCCACACAAGCAGCACCAGAGGTCAGGATTCAAGTCAAGTCAAGTCACATTTATTTATATAGCACATGTAAAAAACAACTCTCGTTGGCCAAAGTGCTTTACATTTGTTATAAGAATAGTATAAACAAACAAACTACATACATATATACATGTAGCCCTCACTGAGAGGACATCAAGAAAGGCTTGGGAATATAGATAAGTTTTTAGTCTTGACTTAAAGGAGTCGATGGAGGGGCCAGTTCTGATGGGAAGGGGGATGCTGTTCCACAGTCTAGGAGCTGCAACCGCAAAGGCGCGGTCGCCCCTGAGCTTATGCCTAGACCGCGGGATATTCAGCAACCCCAAGTCGGCCGATCTGAGGGACCTAGAGGTGGAGTGGTGGGTAAGAAGACTTTTAATGTAGGTGGGGGCAAGCCCATTGAGGGCTTTGTAGACATGGAGGAGGATCTTGAAATGTATCTCTACATTTGAAACTGTGTCTCTGATGCTGTGAGGCGGCAGCTTTAGACTAGAGATATGGCGCGGAAACAGGCCCTTCGGCCGACCTAGTTCGCACGGACCATCGATCCCCGTACACTAGCTCTATCCTACACACACCAGGGTCAATTTACAATATTACTTGAGAGTGTTCAGAAATAAATTACGAGGATGTTGCCAGGACTAGAGGGTGTGAGCTATAGGGAGAGGTTGAGTAGGCTGGGTCTCTATTCCTTGGAGCGCAGGAGGATTAGGGGTGATCCTTTAGAGGTGTACAAAATCATGAGAGGAATAGATCGGGTAGATGCACAGAGTCTCTTGCCCAGAGTAGGGGAATCAAGGACCAGAGGACATAGGTTCAAGGTGAAGGGGAAAAGATTTAATAGGAATTCGAGGGGTAATTTTTTCACTCAGTGTATGGTACAAGCTGCCAGAGGAGTTAGTTGAGGCTGGGACTATTCCATCATTTAAGAAACAGTTAGACAGGTACATGGATAGGACAGGTTTGGAGAGATATGGACCAAACGCAAGCAGGTGGGACTAGTGTAGCTGGGACATGTTGGCCGGTGTGGGCAAGTTGGGCCGAAGGGCCTGTTTCCACACTGTATCACTCTATGATTCTATGACTATTGAAGCCAATTAACCTACAAACTTTTGCGTCTTTGGAGTGTGGGAGGAAACCGAAGATCTCGGAGAAAACTCACGCAGATCACAGGGAGAAAGTACAAACTCTGTACAGACAGCACCCGTAGTCAGGATCGAACCATGGTCTCCGGCGCAGCGGTAGAGTTGCTGCCTTACATACCGTATGCAGCGCCGGAGACCCGGGTTCGATCCTGACTACAGGTGCTGTCTTTACGGAGTTTGTACGCTCTCCCCGTGACCTGCGGTTTTCTCCCAGATCTTCGGTTTCCTCCCACACTCCAAAGACGTGCAGGTTTGCAGGTTAATTGGCTTGGTAAATGTAAAATTAAAATGTCCCCAGTGGGTATAGGATAGTGTTAACGTGCAGGGATCATTGGTCGGCGCGGACCCGGTGGGCCGAAGGGCCTGTTTCCGCGCTGTATCTCTGAACTAAACCGCACTCTATTGTCTATTGTATTCTGTACCTGGGGTGTGTTTACTCCATGCAGTTCAGACTATACAAACTGAGAATACCGTGAACACCACATGCTCCGTGGCGGCACTTGGTTTTCACAAGTTCACAAGTTATAGGGGTAGAATTAGGCCCTTCGGCCCATCGAGTCCACCGCCATTCAATCATGGCTGATCTCTGCCTCCAAATCCCAATTTCCTGCCTTCTCCCCATAACCCTTGACCCACGTTCTAATCAAGAATTTGTCTGCCTCTGCCTTAAAAATATCCACTAACATGGCCTCCTCAGCCCTCTGTGGCGATGAGTTCCACAGTCCTTTCTCCATATATAACGGTATGAAGGCTGAAATGTGAGCAAGAGGATATTGCCACACTGTTCATTTGGGACACAAGAGAGACTCAATAAAGAATAGCAAGTGCAGCGTAATGTCTTCTGTATGATCCTGTTGTGGCCAGCACGATGAACACACGTCCGACATCTTGTAAGAAGAGTTTGTTTCCACCAACTAACGGAAACTTCCAGAAGGTCACCTGTTATCAGTCACGAGGCACAGGCACACTGCTTCAACTCCTGGCCTCAAGGGCCAGGCTTGTATTCACTGGAGTTTAGAAGGATGAGGGGGAATCTTATAGAAACATATAAAATTATAAAAGGACTGGACAAGCTAGATGCAGGAAAAATGTTCCCAATGTTGGGCGAGTCCAGAACCAGGGGCCACAGTCTTAGAATAAAGGGGAGGCCATTTAAGACTGAGGTGAGAAAAAGCTTTTCCACCCAGAGAGTTGTGAATTTGTGGAATTCCCTGCCACAGAGGGCAGTGGAGGCCAAGTCACTGGATGGATTTAAGAGATTCAAAAAAAGATTCAAAGATTCAAAAACGTTATTGTCATTGTGCAGTGTACAAGTACAGAGACAACAAAATGCAGTTGGCATCTCACCCAGACACGCCCTTTGCAGACATCGCTTGCTCTGGACAGACTCAATGGAGGGGAGTGAGGAACCGGTGATGCGTTGGGCAGTTTTCACCTCCCAGAGAAAGTTAGATAGAGCTCTAGGGGATAGTGGAATCAAGGGATATGGGGAGGGCAGGCAAGGGTTGTTGATTGGGGACGATCAGCCATGATCGCGATGAATGGCGGTGCAGGCTCGAAGGGCCGAATGGCCTCCTCCTGCACCTATTTTCTATGTTTCTATATTTCTATATAAGGGGCGCTGGCATTTACATTGCATTTACATTACATGCAGTAACACAGCTGTAAGAGCTGGACTTTACAGTTGTTTCCAACACAAAGCTGCTTTTTGTCCTCTCATTGTGGTCCGAGGGCGGCACGGTGGCGCAGCGGTAGAGTTGCTGCTTTACAGCGCCAGAGATGCAGGTTCGATACTGACGATACGATACGATATGAAACAATACGATAGAACTTTATTTATCCCAGGAGAGAAATTGGCCTGCAACCAGTCATATAAACACAACAAGATACATGAAACATGAAATTAAAGTGACGAGTGGAAAGGTTTGGGGAGGGGAGTCAGTCTACACCCACGACAGAAGGGGGAGGAGTTGTACAGGTTGACCGCCACAGGGAAGAAGGATCTCCTGTGGCGTTCTGTGCTGCTTCTTGGTGGAACCAGTCTGTTGCTGAAGGTGCTCCTCAGGTTGACCAGTGTGTCATGGAGGGGGTGAGCTGTATTGTCCAGGATGCTCCGCAGTTTGAGGAGCATCCTCCCCTCCAAGACCACCTCCCATGACTAAGGGTGTTGCCCGTACGGAGTTTGTACATTCTCCCCGTGGGTTTTCTCGGAGTGCTCCAGTTACAGGCCCTTCAGCCCACCGAGTCCACACTGATCACAATCACCCTTACACTAGCAGTGTCCAAACACACTAGGGACAATGTACAGAGGTCAATTAACCTATAAACCTGTACGTCTTTGGAATTTGAGAGAAACCGGAGCACCAGGAGAAAACCCACGGGGTCACAGGGAGAACGTAAAAACTCCGTACAGACAGCACCCATAGCCGAGATCGAACCCGGGCCTCTGACGCTGTGAGGCAGCAACTCTAACGTTGCGCCACCGTGCGGGAGATATAGAGAAACAAGAAACTGCAGATGTTGGTTTACCAAAACAGACACAGAGCGCTGGAGTAACTCAGCGGGACAGGCAGCATCTCTGGTGAATATGGATAGATGAAGTTTCGGGTTGGGAACCCTTCGTCAATCTGAAGAAGGGCCTCAACCCGAAACGTCTCCTATTCCTTCTCTCCAGAGATGCTGCCTGTCCCGCTGAGTTACTCCAGCGCTTTGTGTCATACATTAAGATATGACTGAAATGGAGAATAGGATTATTGGACGTCTCCAACAGTTTTGTTCCCTTGGGCTCCAGCCTCATCTTGGATGATACTATAGAAATTCATTTCGCCCTGTCAGCCAGGGAAAGATTTGAATGCGAAAACTAGCAGAGGAAGGATGTGTCTCCTGCATTGCACTAACAAGTCTGGTCTCTACAAAACCTCTTGTAACATAAATCAAACTTCGCAACGTCCCGCTGCCCCGGAAAATCATCCCGCACAATCAAAGTCTTGTCCCAACCCCGGTCATTCCTACTTCTCCCCGCTCCCGTCCGGCAGAAGGTACAGAAGTTTGAAAGTGCGCACCACCAGCCTCAGGAACAACTCCTTCCCCTCTGTTATCAGGCTTCTTGCGGTGGGACATTGCAACCTTCTCTTGGTCCACCCCGTTTCAACGAATGCAATCAACCCGGCGTGCACAATCAAATAAGATCAAATAGAACATGTTGTCCTACAACTTTAGGCTGTGCTCGCCATACGCAAGAACAAGATCAAGCGTCTGAACGGTCCATCCATGAACTAAGGTGCTGTCTAATTCACCTTTTAGTTTAGTTTACAGATACAGCGTGGAAACAGGCCCTTTGGCCCACCGAGTCGGCGCCAACCAGTGCTCCCCGCACACTAACACTATCCTACACACACTGGGGACAGTTTACAATTACACCAAGCCAAATAACCTACAAACCTGTACGTCTTTGGAGTGTGGGAGGAAACCGGAGATCGCGGAGAAAACCCACGCAGGTCACGGGGAGAACGTACAAACTCCGTACAGACAGCACCCGTAGCCGGGATTGAACCCAGGTCTCTGGCGCTGTGAGGCAGCAACTCTACCGCAGCGCCACCGTCAACACAAAAGGTACTATCGTTGGAATCAGATACATTTAGGACGTTTTTTGTTGGGCAGCATCTGCGGAGGGTATTTATTATTGGTACATGAAAAGCTTTACTTCGTATGTTATCCAAACACATCATATATACCATACAATGGGTCACAACCACTGAGATTGTAATTGTTAGGAGATAGCATGAATGAAAATAGAAAACATAGAAAATATAGAAACATGGAAAATAGGGGCAGGAGGAGGCCATTCGGCCCTTCGAGCCAGCACCGCCATTCATTGCGATCATGGCTGATCGTCCCCAATCAATAACCCATGCCTGCCTTCTCCCTATACCCCTTGACTCCACTAGCCCCAAGAGCTCTATCTAACTCTCTCTTAAATCCATCCAGTGATTTGGCCTCCACTGCCCTCTGTGGCAGGGAATTCCACAAATTCACAACTCTCTGGGTGAAAACGTTTTTTCTCACCTCAGTCTTAAATGGCCTCCCCTTTATTCCTATGTCGTCAGTCCTTATGTCTTCCTTCGCAAGGGACTGAATTCCATTCCTCACCAGCAGAGCTACCCCCCCCCCCCCCATCCTCTGTCCACCTGCCTGTCTTTTCTATGGGATGTATAACCCTGAATATTAAGTTCCCAGGGCCGATCCTCCTGCAGCCACGTCTCGGTAATCCCCACAATGTCATATCTACCAACCTCTAACTGAGCCTCCAGCTCATCCACCTTACTTCTTATACTTCGAGCATTCATGTACAATACTTTTAATTCCTTACGCATCTCACCTTTCACATCAATCCCTATTACACTTGGCCATACTCTCCTATCCCTTTGTGAGCTTTTTTTCCCGTTAATTCTATGGCCATTAACCATCCCTTTACTCTCTTTCCCTTTAACTCCGTCCTTGACTATCCCATTTGACCCCCACCCGCTCCCATTCAGTTTAAAACCATCCGTGTAGCAGTGGCAAACCTGCCTGCCAGAATGCTGGTCCCCCGCCTGTTATGGTGCAATCCGTCCCTTTTGCACAGTTCCCCCTTACTCCAAAAACAGATGCCAGTGGTCTAAGAATCTAAATCCCTGCACCAGTTCCTCAGCCACACATTCAGGTCCCGTATCTCCCTGTTCCTGCTCGCGCCAGCACGAGGAACTGGAAGCAAACTGGAGATAACAACCTTGGAGGTCCCTTAATAAATCTTTATTATGATGACAGGACACTCTTTCTGTTGAAGCTTTTTCATATATATATATATATATATATATATATATATACCCGTACGCACACACATGTGTGTACATGTTTTTTTTTTAAATTTTTTATTGTATTTATTAGAAGTACATTAAATTACAAACAATTACATTAGTACATCACATATATCTTATTACAATTAATGTACTCCTTCATTTTTTAAAGCTAATAAAAAGAAAAGGTTGAAATTAAGAAGAAAGAGAAAGTGAAGGAAAATATTGATAGTGTAAAAGCGTGTCAACAGGAAAGAACAGAGACCCTGTAGAAGAGAAATTAGAGAGAAAAGATTAAGATATAGACCCTAAAGAAGAAAAAAAGAGAAAGAAGAGAAGAGAGAAAAACAAGTACTCTATTATGAGCATCACGCAAATGGGATATACCAACTCGCCACCTTTCATCCCCCTTTACCAAGTCCTGACATCGGTACCTTTTTAAAGTACTTTTGCACCTTATGCTTGTAATAGTTCTATAAATGAAGACCACGTCAGATGGAAGTGATCTGATTTGCCTGCCAGGAGGAGTCTTATCTCTTCCAGGTGTAATGTTTCAAACATTTTTGAAATCCACATGTTTATAGTTGGTATTGGAGCATTTTTCCAAAATTTTAGGATAAGCTTTTTTCCAGTTATTAACCCGTAATCAAATAAGTTCTTTTGAAACACATTTAGTTCAGGGCTATCTTCCGTTGTTCCGAAAATAATCCATTCTGCTTTTGGTGTCAGTTTTATTTTAAATAATTTTGTAAAAATTTCAAAAATTTCAATCCAAGATTTTTTAATTTTTGTACAAAAAACAAATGAGAGCACTATAGTAGCTTCTTGAGACTGACATTTATCACAAATAGGTGATACATTGGGGGAAATTTTACTAATTTGGGTTTTTGAATAATATAATCTGTGTAAAATTTTGAATTGTATTAAAGTGTGTCTTACATTAATCGAGCATTTATGCACATTTAATAAATGTTCATTCCACCTCTCCTTTGAAAATTTAATAGCTAATTCTTGTTCCCAGTCTCTTCTAATACCTTCCATAGTTGGTATTTCTACATTTAAGATAATATTATACAAATAAGATATTAAGTTTGCCGATTCAGTTTTTATCTGCATTGCTTCGTCCAGTACATCTGGTGGCATGTTATAATAATCTTTTGTATATTTTTTCAGATAATCACATATTAGAAAATATTTAAAGTATTGATTGTTTCCCAGATTATATTTTATTTGTAATTGTTGGAATGATAGTAATTTTCCAGTTTCATACAAGTCTCCGAGCGTTTTAATTCCAAATCTTTTCCCATTGTATAAATGATTTGTCTATAATGGAGGGTTTAAACGAAGGGTTATTAACTATTGGGGATAAAAGCAATAGATTTCTTAATTTTAAATTTTGTTTTATTTGTTTCCAAGTTCTAATTGTACTATGTATAATTGGGTTTTTGTTATAATTTATATTATTCAGTTTCATTGGTGAGAGGAGGATCGCTCCAATATTACGAGGAGCAGTCTTCTCTCTCCATTATAATCCAGTCCACCTGCTAGGCATAGTTGTCCATCAGTTGAATCATATTTTTAATATTTACTGACCAATAATA
The DNA here is from genome assembly GCA_038087875.1 of Malacoraja senta. Lineage (NCBI taxonomy): Eukaryota > Metazoa > Chordata > Chondrichthyes > Rajiformes > Rajidae > Malacoraja > Malacoraja senta. Next base: position 18,760 of record JAXLNO010002700.1, on the reverse strand, counting down.
GTACATAAAGTTAGGGAGTGCTAAGTCCCCTAATAATTTAGGTTTGTTCAAATGTGTTCTTTGTATTCTATGGGATTTATAATCCCATATAAAATTAGTATATGTATATATATATATATATACAGCTGCTCCTCGACCTACGATGGGGTTACGTTCCGATAAACCCATCGTAAACCGAAAATATCGCAAGGCGAAAACGCATTTAATACATTGCGATCACGTGACCGGAAGTGATGTGTGGCTCGCTGCCGTTTGCCGATTGTAAAGTGGAAATATCGCAAGTCGAAGCATCGTAAATCGGGGAGCATCTGTATTGTAATATTTAATATATATATATATATATATATATATATATATATATATATATATATATAAATTCTTCTTAGGCCCCCTTCGGTCATGGCTGGCCATGGGTGTCTATATAGAAACATAGAAACATAGAAAATAGGTGCAAGAGTAGGCCATTCGGCCCTTCGAGCCTGCACCGCCAATCGTAACCTTCCCTCTATTTGTGAGTGTGAAACATTTGTTGTGTTTCTTACAAGACCAAGCCCCCTAACCTCGGGGTTTGCCACCGGCAGTTGTTGTCCCCTTCTAGTAGGCACATTGTAAGCTCCACGTATCCTCGGTGCAGCACGTCAACGTGTATACGAGAATGACAGGATTGTTCCTTCTCCAGCATCACATTTCGCCTGTAGGGATACTGCCTTCTCACCGCTCTGCTCAGCATAGGTGATCCTTTAGTTTCTTTGCTAGATTTTCTCCAAAACAGATTAAAAGGGCTGTCTCACTGTGCGAGTTGACCCACGAGTGACCCCGAGTTTAAAACAAATTTAACTCGTGGTAATCACGTACAATTAACGTAGCGGGAACTTTGAAACTCGTGGACGCAACTTAGCGACTCTTGGCGCTAACGGGAGGTACACGTGAAACTTGTTAACTCTTGCAAAAGTTCAAACATGTTTGTACTTTTCCACGAGTAAAATGTACTCTTGAGGTTAAAATTTGAAACATTTTAAACTCGTTGTAAGAACCTAGTGGCCCGTGCGTTTAACTTTGTGACTCGTGAGTCTACCGTGGGAACTCTTTTTAGAAACTATAATCAGGGACAGAAATATCAGCTACTTAGACTTTTTAAAGACAAATTCTGCTTAACAGTTAAGCAAGTTATTGATAAGGTGACAGAGTGGGTTGAAAAGAAAAAATTGCTTGAATATTATATATAAATTTGTGTTGTGTTGTGTTGTGTTGAAAAGCTTTTTGCTGATCCGTTTGATTCTCACTGTTTGTTTACTTCATTGCACAATAAAAGAGAGTTCTTTGCTATCAAGATCAAATTGATGCCTGGAAGTCTTCATTTTAATATCACTACAAAGTCTCATGACTTGAATGTAATATTCCTTTCATCATAAAACACAAAATAGAGGAAGGCAAAATATATTCACATCTTGATTCTCACAATCATTTGTGAGATTTAAGGACTCAGCTGCCTCATATGCTGCTTTTTAAATGTTTAAAATTGTCACCTTCCCATTTCTCCATAATAAACTTGAGTGGAGCTCCACCAAACAAGTCTAAACGGGACGGAAACGCTCCTGTAAGTGAAAAGTAACCCACTTACCTTCCGAATTTTGTTTTACTTTTGTTTTACTCACCGGCTGGAGGAGCTCCTGCTCCTCCACACACGGTCATGAACGCTATGCGTCTGATTGATAATGACGCGTATGCGGCTGGACGGGGTCTTCTTCACGTAGTCACTCACGTGACTCCGAAGTAAAATTCCACAGATTCACCACTCTCTGTGTAAAAAATGATTTTCTCATCTCGGTCCTAAAAGACTTCCCTCTTATCCTTAAACTGTGCCCCCTAGTTCTGGACTTCCCCAAAATCGGGAATAATCTTCCTGCATCTATCCTGTCCAACCCCTTAAGAATTTTGTACGTTTCTATAAGATCCCCCCTCAATCTTCTAAATTCTAGCGAGTACAAGCCGAGTCTATCCAGTCTTTCTTCATATGAAAGTCCTGCCATCCCAGGAATCAGTCTGGTGAACCTTCTCTGTACTCCCTCTATGGCAAGAATGTCTTTCCTCAGATTAGGAGACCAAAACTGTACGCAATACTCCAGGTGTGGTCTCACCAAGACCCTGTACACCTGCAGTAGAACCTCCCTGCTCTTATACTCAAATATCAAAGCCTGTGCGTGACTTTGTTTAACGTGGGGAGACTGATGCACAGACAGCCACCACACGGTCCTTGACAGATCTGGGTCAGGATCCAGTGGCATGGAGTCCAAGACGACCAGAGACCCTTTTCTGCTGCAGCCTTCATCCACCTTCCCAGCCGTTGTGACCCTCCACTAAGGTCAGCCATCGTCCTCTGCCTGTTCCACCGTTGAGGTCTTGGTTGGATTGCTCTTAGTCAAGGACCTCCCCCTCGACCTTACCGCCATGGTTGGCCCTACCAGGAGCATAGCTCCAGACGGCATCGGTCTCAGGATCTAAGGACCACACAAGCTTCTCCACCACGACAAGGTGACAATCCACGGAGAATATATATATATCTATATATATAGATATATATAGATATATAAAACAATTACAATCTCAATGGTTGTGACCATGGCCTATTTTACTCTGGGCAAGAACACAATAAATCATGTCAAGAGTAAATATGTCAACTCCCTTCAATGCAGCCTAAACTAACAAAAATATATTCTCCCTGAACAGATTCAGATAATTCTTGGTAGCCAGTGAACGTGAGGTATCTGAGAGAGCACTATATTTTGTCATTAGCCACAGTCAAAAGGAAAGAAGGTCTCCAATTTCAGAATCTTTACAATCCGTTGCCAGCTAATAATTCAATTGAAATAGTTTCACTCGATTCCTGAAGTTGTTTGGACAGAGACCCTTGCGGGACGCATTAACAACGGTTTGACTGCATGAATTCCCAGCAAGGCCAGTGTGACGTGTAGGAAGGGAGAGCAGATGCTGGTTCAAACCAAAGGTAGACACAAAGTGCTGGAGTAACTCAGCTGCACAGGCAGCATCTCTGGAGAGAAGGAATGAGTGGCGTTTCAGGTCGAGACCCTTCTTCAGACTGAGGGTGAGGGGAGAGGGAACTTGAGACATTGACGGTGACATTTTCACCCAGAGAGTTGTGAATCTGTGGAATTCTCTGCCACTGAAGGCAGTGGAGGCCAATCCACTGGATGTTTTCAAGAGAGAGTTCGATTTAGCTCTTAGGGTGAAAGGAATCAAGGGATATGGAGAAAAAGCAGGAACAGGGTACTGATTTTAGATGATCAGCCATGATCATATTGAATGGCGGTGCTGGCTCGAAGGGCCGAATGGCCTACTATACCTATTTTTCTATGTTTCTCTATATCTCAAGGCCTGTGTGATCCTGTGTGTCTATAAGTAGCAGGTTACCAGTTTTGCTGACTGCTACATTTTCAAAGGTGTGCTGATAATTATGACATGCTGGTTCCCTAGCCCATTGCTAACGAGTTGACACAAGCCTAGCTAATCTATAAATATTTCACTTTGGCAAATTATTGCAGATTGCTCTTACAATAGACAATAGGTGCAGGAGTAGGCCATGCGGCCCGTCGAGCCGGCACCGCCATTCACTGTGATCACGGCTGATCATCCACATTCAGCCCGAGCTGAACACACTTCTCGGCATCTGCATATAATGGTGTCTGTCTTGTCGCTTCTTGTCGCCTCTTGTGCTCGGTGGTGTATAGATTGGTGGAAACAGGGCCGCGACGTGAACGCTCTTTCCTTGACCCCACCCTAACACTATCCTACACTCACGGGATCATTTACAATTACACCGAAGCCAACTAACCTACAAGCCTGTACGTCTTTGGAGTGTGGGAGGAAACTGGAGCTCCCGGAGAAAAACACACGAGTTCAATGGGAGAACGTGCAAACTCCGTACAGACAGCATCCGCTGTCAGGAACGAACCCGGATCTCTGTCTCTGTAAGGCAGCAACTCTACCACTGCGCCACTGCGCTACCTTTAATGGGAATCCGAGGGGCAATTTTTTCCACACAGAGAGTAGTAAGCATATGGAACAAACTGAGGGGGTAGTTGAGGCAACACTTTAACAACATTTAAATTACGTTTGGACAAGTACATTTAGAGAGATATGGTCCAAAACAGGCAAATGGGACCAGCATAGGTGAGGCATCTAGGTTGGCATGGTCATGGAAACATAGATACATAGAAAATAGTTGCAGGAGTAGGGCATTCGGCCCTTCGAGCCTGCACCGCCATTCAATATGATCATGGCTGATCATCCAACTCAGTATCCTGTACCTGCCTTCTCTCCATACCCCCTGATACCTTTAGCCACAAGGGCCACATCTAACTCCCCCTTAAATATAGCCAATGAACTGGCCTCAACTACCTTCTGTGGCAGAGAATTCCAGAGATTCACCACTCTCTGTGTGAAAAATGATTTTCTCATCTCGGTCCTAAAAGATTTCCCCCTTATCCTTAAAATGTGACCCCTTGTTCTGGACTTCCCCAACATTGGGAACAATCTTCCTGCATCTAGCCTGTCCAACCCCTTAAGAATTTTGTACGTTTCTATAAGACCCCCCCTCAATCTTCTAAATTCTAGCGAGTACAAGCCAAGTCTATCCAGTCTTTCTTCATATGAAAGTCCTGACATCCCAGGAATCAGTCTGGTGAACCTTCTTTGTACTCCCGCTATGGCAAGAATGTCCTTCCTCAGATTAGGAGACCAAAACTGTACGCAATACTCCAGGTGTAGTCTCACCAAGACCCTGTACAACTGCAGTAGAACCTCCCTGCTCCTATACTCAAATCCTTTTGCTATGAATGCTAACATACCACATACCAGTCATGTTGGGCTGAAAGGCCTGTTGCCTTGCTGTATGGCTCTATGACTACACTGTCTCAGTGTATTACTGCTATACACTTGTACTGTATCTGAGATGCTTATCTAAGATGTATCTAAGTGCTTATGCATCGTGATACTTGGACTGAACTGTATTCAAGAATGAAGTTCACTGTACCTCGGTACAGGTGGCAATTAAGTTCCATTGAACCAAACCTTGTCTCAGTTCACAACAGACGGCTGTTGAGGCCAAGTCTATGGATATTCTAAGGCAGAGATCGGCAGATTTTTGATTAGTACGGGTATCAGGGGTTATGGGGCGAAGGCAGGAGAATGGGGTTGAGAGGGAGAGAGAGATCGGCACACGATTGAATGACGGACTAGACGATGGGCCAAATGGCCTAAATCTGCTCCGAGAAGTTATGAACAACCTGACCCAGGGCACCTTTTTCTGCATTGTCTTTGTCTCATCATAAGATCAGACTAAAGAAATTCCTCCTCATCTCCTTCAGAAAAGAACGTCCTTTAATTCTGAGGCATTGTATGACCTCCACTCCTTGACTCTCCCACTAGTGGAAACATCCTCTCCACATCCACTCTATCCAAGTCTTTCACTATTCTGTACATTTCAACAATGTTGAAAACCCTCACTCATCTAAACTCTAGTGAGGACAGGCACAGTGCCGTCAAACGCTCACCATGTGTTAACCCACTCACTCCTGTCTTCATTCTTGTAAACCCCCTTCTCCAGAGCCAGCACATCCTCCCTCAGATATAGTGGCCAGAATTGCTCACAATACTCCAAATGCTGCCTGACCAGCGCCTTGTAGAGGCCTCAGTATTACATCCATTGTTTTTGTATACAAACCCTCTCGAACTGTCCTTGTACAAACGGATTCTCAGTGACTCTGGGCCAGAAGCAATAGGAGTTTTCATTCACGCACCATCACGTCTAAATACTTTGAGAGCTGAAATGCAAACACAGCACGTTTAGGCAATGGCTTTTATAAATTACAGCACTGATTTATTACACACCTTAACAACTTATCCAACCGGTCTTCTGGGCTTCATCATGCACATATGTATTTCTTTCTGTTCCAGATAAGCCGTCGATTTTATTTTTTGCCATGGGGATTATTATAAGTTACATCGGTCTGATTGAATGATGGACCATAAATTAAAAGTTGTTCATCTCAGCCCCAGTTGTCTGTGTATTGCATCGATCTTTGTGAGTTTCTGAGAATGAGAGGGACTGAGTTTCTGGGAATGAGAGGGACTGAGGAGAACTGGATGTCTCGAGTGGGAGAGGAGTAATGGGGCCTGTCCCACTGTACGAGATAATTCAAGAGCTCTCCCGAGTTAAAATATAATCAAACTCGTGGTAAGTACGTAGAATGTACGTAGCGGCTACGTCGGAGCTCGTGGACGTCTCGTAGCGGCTCGTAACGCTAACGGCAGGTACTCGGGAAACGCGGTAACTCGTGAAGTTTTTTCAGCACAGTGAAAATTGTCCACGAGAACCCCGAGTACCTACGAACGGCTATTACCGTAATTCTCCGAGTTCGAATCAGGGGTAACTCGGGAGAACTCTTGAATTACCTCGTGCATAGAAACATAGAAACATAGAAAATAGGTGCAGGAGTAGGCCATTCGGCCCTTCGAGCCTGCACCGCCATTCAATATGATCATGGCTGATCATCCAACTCAGTATCCCGTACCTGCCTTCTCTCCATACCCTCTGATCCCTTTAGCCACAAGGGCCACATCTAACTCTTAAATATAGCCAATGAACTGGCCTCGACTACCCTCTGTGGCAGAGAGTTCCAGAGATTCACCACTCTCTGTGTGAAAAAAGTTCTTCTCATCTCGGTTTTAAAGGATTTCCCCCTTATCCTTAAGCTGTGACCCCTTGTCCTGGACTTCCCCAACATTGGGAGCAATCTTCCTGCATCTAGCCTGCCCAACCCCTTAAGAATTTTGTAAGTTTCTATAAGATCCCCTCTCAATCTCCTAGAGAGTATAAACCAAGTCTATCCAGTCTTTCTTCATAAGACAGTCCTGACATCCCAGGAATCAGTCTGGTGAACCTTCTCTGCACTCCCTCTATGGCAATAATGTCCTTCCTCAGATTTGGAGACCAAAACTGTACGCAATACTCCAGGTGTGGTCTCACCAAGACCCTGTACAACTGCAGTAGAACCTCCCTGCTCCTATACTCAAATCCTTTTGCTATGAAAGCTAACATACTATTCGCTTTCTTCACTGCCTGCTGCACCTGCATGCCTACTTTCAATGACTGGTGTACCATGACACCCAGGTCTCGCTGCATCTCCCCTTTTCCTAGTCGGCCACCATTTAGATAATAGTCTGTGGGACAGGCCGTCAAGGGCACCTGTCTCTGGGTTTATGTTCATAGGTTCCAGGAATTCCGCCATTCCTCCTCGTTTCACTGTCATCCTGTTGGGTTTCGTTGTCTGTATAACTCGTTATCACCCAGCCCACAGCCAACAATGGACCCTTGTGGGCTCCACATTTCCTTGATCATTGTTGCTTTTTGCATGTAGGTTCATGTTTATACGTGATACGAACAGAATCAGGCCATTCAGCCCATCAAGTCTACTCCACCATTGGTCCAAAAGGATGAGAGGGTATCTTATAGAAAATGTATTAAAATTATAAAAGGACTGGACAAGCTAGATGCAGGAAAAATGTTCCCAATGTTGGGGGAGTCCGGAACCAGGGGCCACCGTCAAAGAATAAAGGGGAGGCCATTTAAAACCGAGATGAGAAAAACTTCTTCACCCAGAGAGCTGTGAATTTGTGGAATTCTCTGCCACAGAGGGCAGTGGAGGCCGATTCACTGGATGAATTTGAAAGAGAAATTAGATAGAACTTTAAGGGCTAGCGGAATCAAGGTATATGGGGAGAAGGCAGGCACGGGTTACTGATTGTGGATGATCAGCCATGATCACAATGAATGGCGGTCTGGCTCGAAGGGACAAATGGCCTCCTGCTGCACCTATTGTCTATGTTTCTAATCATGGCTGATCTATCATCTCTCCCTCCTGACCCCATTCTCCCGCCTTCTCCCCATAACCCTGACACCCTTAGTAATCAGGAATCAAGGGCTTATGCTCCGTTAACTATTGACGCTACTCAGGACAGAGTTTAAAGGAGATGTTTTAGTTTTGTGGGCTTCACTTTTCCTTGATTACCGGTACTTTCTGCATATCTTCATCATTCGTTCTAAGTACCGTTTATATCTCTCGTTGCCCTCTCCCCTGACTCTCAGTCCGATGAAGGGTCTCGACCCGAAACGTCGCCTATTCCTTTTCTCCAGAGATGCTGCCTGACCCGCTGAGTTACTCCAGCATTTTGCGTTCATCTTTTTGTCCTTGCCCACTCCCCTGACATCAGTCTGAAGAAGGGTCTCGACCCGAAACGTCACCCATTCCTTCTCTCCAGAGATGCTGCCTGTCCGCTGAGTTACTCCAGCATTTTGCGTCGATTTATAACAATAAATAGACAATAGACAATAGGTGCAGGAGTAGGCTATTTGGCCCTTCGAGCCAGCACCGCCATTCAATGTGATCATGGCTGATCATCCCCAATCAGTACCCGTTCCTGCCTTCTCCCATATCCCCTGACTCCGTTATCTTTAAGAGCCCTATCTAGCTCTCTCTTGAAAGCATCCAGATTTAAACCAGCATCCGCAGTTCTTTCTTACACATTTAGTTTTGTTTAGTTTAGTTTGGAGATACAGCACAGAAACAGGCCCTTCGGCCCACTGATCCCACGCCGGCCAGCGATCCCCGCACATTAACACCATCCTACACACACTAGGGACAATTTACAATTATACCAAAATATTAACCTACAAACCTGTATGTCTTTGGAGTGTGGGAGGAAAACGGAGCACCCGGAGAAACCCAGGTGATCACAGGGAGAATATATAAACTCCGTACAGACAGCACCCATAGTCAGGATCGAACCCGGGTCTCTGGTGCTGTGAGGCAGCAACTCTACCGCTGCGCCACTAGTAAAGAGCAAGTATTTTTATACAGAGCATGGTGGGTGGCTGAAACATGCTGCTATCGATGGTGGTGGAGGCAGACTGATAGTGACATTTAAGAGGCTTTTAGATAGGCACGTGGATGAGCAGGAATGGAGGGATGTGGATCACAAGCAGGTAGAGGAGATTAATTTTACTGGCATCTTGTTCAGCGCAGACATTGTGGGCTGAACGGCCTGTCATTGACCTGTACATGTTCTGGCTATGTACTATGTTCAGTGTCTTCAAACACCTGAAAGCAAAATTAGAAACCTGTCTGAAGAAGTGTGTTCTTCTGTTCTCACAGCAACGCAGCGGTAGAGTTGCTGCCTCACAGCGGCCAGAGACCCGGGTTCAACCCTGACCGCGGGCGCTGCCTGCACAGAGTTTGTACGTTCACAAGTTCACGTTATAGGAGTAGAATGAGGCCATTCAGCCATCGAGTCCACTCCGCCATTCAATCATGGCTGACTTCTGCCACTTAATCCCATTCTCCTGCCTTCTCCCCATAACCCCTGTCACCGTACTAATTAAGAATGGGTCATGTTCTCCCCGTGACCCCGTTGGTTTTCTCCAGGTGCTCCGGTTTCCTCCCACACTCCAAAGACGTACAGGTTTATCGGTGAATTGGCTTCAGTAAATTGTAAAAAATGTCCGTGTGTAGGATAGTGCTAGCGTGCGGGGTGATCGCGGTCTTGGCGGGCTGTAGGCCTGCTTCCATACTGTTTCACTAAAGTCTAAAGTGAAGTCTAAAGAAAGGTCCGACCCAAAACGTCACCTATCCATCTTCTCCATAGATGTGGCCTGACCCATTGAGTTACTCCAGCACTTTTTTTTGTAAACCAAACATCTGCGGTTCAATGTAGCCAAAACATAGAAACATAGAAAATAGGTGCAGGAGTAGGCCATTCGGCCCTTCGAGCCTGCACCGCCATTCAATATGATCATGGCTGATCATCCAACTCAGTATCCTGTACCTGCCTTCTCTCCATACCCCTGATCCCTTTAGCCACAAGGGCCACATCTAACTCCCTCTTAAATATAGTCAATGAACTGGCCTCAACTACCTTCTGTGGCAGAGAATTCCACAGATTCACCACTCTCTGTGTGAAAAATGTTTTTCTCATCTCGTCCTAAAAGACTTCCCCCTTATCCTTAAGCGAAGGAATAGGTGACGTTTCGGGTCGAGACCCTTCTTCAGACTTCTCGACCAGAAAGGTCGCCTATTCCTTCGCCCAATAGATGCTGCCTCACCCGCGGAGTTTCGCCAGCTTTTTTGTCTACCTTCGATTTTTCCAGCATCTGCAGTTCTTTCTTAAACATCTGCAGTTCAATGTTTCAATGGTATTTGATTTGTCACATGTACTGAGGTACAGTGTGATTCATTTTTGTTTTCAGTGCAGTACAAGTATACATAAGCGCTTAGATATATCTTAGATAAGCATCTCAGATACAGTACAAGTGTATAGCAGGAAATTGTTTAAGAAGGAACTGCAGATGCTGGAAAATCGAAGGTACACAAAAATGCTGGAGAAACTCAGCGGGTGCAGCAGCATCTATGGAGCGAAGGAAGTAGGCAACGTTTGGGGCCGAACCCCTTCTTCAGACTGAAGAAGGGTTTCGGCCTGAAATGTTGCCTATTTCCTCCGCTCCAAAGATGCTGCTGCACCCGCTGAGTTTCTCCAACATTTTTGTGTAGCAGGAAATTGTGTTGGGTAGACTGATGGGACTGAAGGCTGATAAATCCCCAGGGCCCGATGGTCTGCATCCCAGGGTACTTAAGGAAGTGGCTCTAGAAATTGTGGATGCATTGGTGATCATTTTCCAATGTTCTATAGATTCAGGATCAGTTCCTGTGGATTGGAGGGTAGCTAATGTTATCCCACTTTTTAAGAAAGGCGGGAGAAAGAAAACAGGGAATTATCGACCAGTTTGCCTGACATCGGTGGTGGGGAAGATGCTGGAGTCAATCGTAAAAGATGAAATAGCGGCACATTTGGATAGCAGTAACAGGATCGGTCCGAGTCAGCATGGATTTACGAAGGGTAAATCATGCTTGACTAATCTTCTGGAATGTTTTGAGGATGTAAATAGGAAAATGGACAAGGGAGAGCCAGTGGATGTAGTGTACCTGGACTTTCAGAAAGCATTTGATAAGGTCGCACATAGGAGATTAGTGGGCAAAATTAGGGCACATGATATTGGGGGTAGAGTGCTGACATGGATAGAGAAGTGGTTGGCAGACAGGAAACAAAGTGTAGGGATTAACGGGTCCCTTTCAGAATGGCAGGCAGTAACTAGTGGGGTACCGCAAGGCTCGGTGCTGGGACCGCAGCTATTTACAATATACATCAATGATTCAATGATACATCAATGATCAATGATACATCAAATACATCTAAATGAAGGGATTCAAAGTAACATTAGCAAATTTGCAGATGACACAAAACTGGGTGGCAGTGTGAACTGTGAGGAGGATGCTATGAGAATGCAGGGTGACTTATACAGGTTTGGGTGAGTGGGCAGATGCATGGCAGATGCAGTTTAATGTGGATAAATGTGAAGTTATCAACTTTGGTAGCAAAAACAAGAAGGCAGATTATTATCTAAATGGTGTCAAGTTGGGAAAAGGGGAAGTACAACGGGATCTGGGGGTCCTTGTTCATCAGTCACTAAAAGTAAACATGCAGGTTCAGCAGGCAGTGAAGAAAGCAAATGGCATGTTGGCCTTTATAACAAGAGGAATCGAATATAGGAGCAAAGTGGTCCTTCTGCAGTTGTACAGGGCCCTAGTGAAACCACACCTGGAGTATTGTGTGCAGTTTTGGTCCCCTAATTTGAGGAAGGGCATTCTTGCTATTGAGAGAGTGCAGCGTAGGTTTACAAGGTTTATTCCCGGGATGGCGGGACTGTCTTATGCTGAGAGATTGGAGCAGCTGGGCTTGTACACTGTGGAGTTTAGAAGGATGAGAGGTAATCTCATTGAAACATATAAGATTGTTAAGGGCTTGGACACACTAGAGGCAGGAAACATGTTCCTGATGTTGGGGGAGTCCAGAACCAGGGGCCACAGTTTGAGAATAAGGGGTAAGGCATTTAGAACGGAGATGAGGAAACTTTTTCACACAGAGAGTTGTGTGTCTGTGGAATTCTCTGCCTCAGAGGGTGGTGGAGGCAGGTTCTCTGGATCCTTTCAATAGAGAGCTAGATAGGGCTCTTAAAGGTAGTGGAGTCAGGGGATATGGGGAGAAGGCAGGAACGGGGTACTGAATGGGGATGATCAGCCATGATCACATTGAATGGCGGTGCTGGCTCGAAAGGCCGAATGGCCAACTCCTGCACCTATTGTCTATTGTCTATAGCAGTCATACACTGAGATAGTAAACAGAGTCTCCAATCTGGCTCCATTTTCAAGTCCCAGTTGTGGTAAGCGCAGGGAAGTGGAGTGCAGTTATTCTGTCATCAACTTCAATTGATTCAAGCGCCTTGTGTCCTTTCAGTTCCTTCGTGTGTCTAGAAAACATCGCTGCTGCTATTGTTAAACATCCTATCCTGCGGCGCCAGAGACCCGGGTTCCATCCTGACTACGGGTGCTGTCTGTACGGAGTTTGTACGTTCTCCCCGTGACCTGCGTGGGTTTTCTCCGGGTGCTCCGGTTTCCTCCCACACTCCAAAGACACACAGGTTTATATGTTAATTGGCTTTGTCACAATTCTAAATTGTCCCTAGTATGCGTAGGATAGTGTTAATGTGCGTGGATCGCTGGTCGGCGCGGACTTGGTGGGCCGAAGGTCCTGTTTCCGCGCTGTATCTCTAAACTAAACAAGGAACCGTAAATGTTGTTTTACCAAAGAAATTACAAATCTGCAGAGATAAATGGACAAGAGGGTGCAGTCTTAAGCAAAACTCCAAGTGCTGGAGGAACTCAATGGATCAGGCGGCATCTGTGGAGGGAAATGGAGAGACGATGTTTCAGATCAGCCTGAAGAAGGGTCCTGACCTGAAACGTCATTGGTGCATTTGCCTCCACGATTGTAGCCTGAATTCCTCCAGCAGTCTGTTTTTTTGCTCAAGAATCCAGCATCTTCAGTCTCTTCTTTCTACACGAGGAAACATTTGTTCTGCTGGGTAGTGGTGATGCTGTGGAATGGTCTATTGCAGAAAGCAGTCAATGCCAAATTATATCTGAGATGGAACAAAGTGCTGGAGTAACTCAGGGGGTCAGGCAGCATCTCTGAGGAACATGGATAGGTGGCGTTTCGGGTCAGTCTGAAGAAGGGTCCCTCCCCGAACCATCACCCATCCATGTCCTCCAGAGATGCAGCCTAACTCCCTGAGTTACTCCAGCATGTTGTGTCTTCTTTTCTGCATGCATACAATTATCCCACTTTTCAAGAAAGGAGCGAGAGAGAAAACGGGGAATTACACACCAGTTAGCCTGACTTCAGTGGTGGGAAAGATGCTGGAGTCAATTATTAAGAGGTCATAATGGGGCATTTGGATAGCAGTAAAAGGATTAGTCCAAGTCAACATGGATTTATGAAAGGGAAATCATGCTTGACTAATCTTCTGGAATTTTTTGAGGATGTGACAAGTAAAATGGATGAAGGGGTGCCAGTGGATGTGGTGTATCTAGACTTTCAGAAAGACCTTTGATAAGGTCCCGCAGGGGAGACTGGTGACTAAAATTAGAGCACATGGTATTGGGGGTAGGGTGTTGACATGGATAGAAAATTGGTTGGCAGACTGGAAGCAAAGAGTAGGAGTGAACGGGTCCTTTACAGAATGGCAGGCAGTGGCGAGTGGAGTGCCGCAAGGCTCGGTGTTGGGGCCGCAACTGTTTACCATATATATTAATGATTTGGAAGAGGGAATTAGGAGCAGCACTAGCAAGTTTGCGGATGACACAAAGCTGGGTGGCAGTGTGACCTGTGAAGAGGATATTAGGAGGTTGCAGGGTGACCTGGACAGGTTGAGTGAGTGGGCAGATGCGTGGCAGATGCAGTATAATATAGATAAATGTGAGGTTATCCACTTTTGTGGCAGATTATTATCTCATTGGGGTTAGGTTAGGTAAGGGGGCGGTGCAGCGAGACCTGGGCGTCCTTGTACACCGGTCACTGAAAGTTATCTTACAGGTACAGCAGGCAGTGAAGAAAGCTAATGGAATGTTGGCCTTCATAACAAAAGGATTTCAGTATAGGAGTAATGAGGTTCTTCTGCAGTTGTATAGGGCTCTGGTGAGACCACATCTGGAGTATTGTGTACAGTTTTGGTCTCCTAATTTGAGGAAGGACACCCTTGTGATTGAGGCAGTGCAGCGTAGGTTCACGAGATTGATCCCTGGGATGGCGGGACTGTCATATGAGGAAAGATTGAAAAGACTAGGCTTGTGTTCACTGGAGTTTGGAAAGATGAGGGGGGATCTTATAGAAACATATAAAATTATAAAAGGACTGGACAAGCTAGATGCAGGAAAAATGTTCCCAATGTTGGGCGAGTCCAGAACCAGGTGCCACAGTCTTAGAATAAAGGGGAGGCCATTTAAGACTGAGGTGAGAAAAAACTTTTTCACCCAGAGAGTTGTGAATTTGTGGAAATCCCTGCCACAGAGGGCAGTGGAGGCCAAGTCAATGGATGGATTTAAGAGAGAGTTAGATAGAGCTCTAGGGGCTAGTGGAGTCAAGGGATATGGGGAGAAGGCAGGCACGGGTTATTGATAGGGGACGATCAGCCATGATCACAATGAATGGCGGTGCTGGCTCGAAGGGCCGAATGGCCTCCTGCACCTATTTTCTATGTTTCTATGTTTCTAAACCCTACTAGAAATGGATAGATGATGTTTACGGATTGTCGAGGCAGAATGTCTATAGCTCCAGATTCCAGCATTGTTTCTTGTCTCCATTTACTTTAGTTTAGTTTACAGATACAGCATGAACACAGGGTATAGGGTACCTCGGTGTGAAGCTCGACAGAACGTTGTCATTCGATCAACACCTGGAAGGTGCCAAGGCAAAGACAAGCGCCCGTGCCGCACTGATTCGCCGCCTAGCCGGCACCACATGGGGAGCCACGAGGAAGACACTGCGCATGTCCACAGTGGCCCTGGTGTTCTCAGCCGCCGAGTCCTGCACCCCGGTCTGGTGCCGTAGCCCTCACGCCAAGAAGCTGGATGCTGCCCTCAACAGCGCCCTGCGGACTGTCTCCGGATGCCTACGAGCCACCCCAGTAAACCAACTGCCCGTCCACGCTGGCATCGCCCCGGCCAACATCAGACGAGAAGCAGCCACGCTGTCCCTCTCTCGAAAGGCACAGACCAGTGAATCCCACCTCTTCCATCAGACCGTCACAGAGACACCACGACGAGTGCGCCTCAAGTCACGGCACCCCTTTGCCACGCAAGCCCAAGAGCTGCTCTGCACAACACCGGCTGACGCTTCTAAGGCTGCCTGGGTCAAGACGAGATGGAGAGACCAGTGGAAGCCAGCGGAACCATCTAGGCTACACCATTACATCGATGACCCCATGGACGTCACTGGCCAGGACCTGCCCCGAAAGCAGTGGACAACCCTCAACCGCTTGAGGACAGGCGTCGGACGCTATGGAGTAGCGATGAAGAGGTGGGGCCTCGTGGACAGCACCTCCTGCGAGTGTGGGGACCCAACACGGACAGTGGAGCACATAGTCACCAGTTGCCCCAAACACCGGCCACCGAATGGTGAACGAGGTGTGATTGACCTGGACGATGACACGTTGGCCTGGCTCGCCTCAACGGAGCTGCAGGTCTACAAGACACACGACAGAAGAACAAGAAGAAGGGTTTAGGGCCCACGGCGACCAGTGATCACAAGTACACTAGCTCTATCCTACACACTAGGGACAATTTACAGAAACCAATTCACCTACAAACCCGTACGCCATTGGAATGTGGGAGGAAAGCAGAGCCTCCCGGAGAAAACCCACGCAGGTCACGGGGAGAACGTACAGACTCCGTACGGACAGCACCCGTGGTCAGGATTGAACCCGGGTCCCTGGTGCTGTAAGGCAGCAACTCTACCGCTGCCCCATCGTGCCGCCTCTAAATTTTAATAGAGTTTTAGAAATACTTTGCAGGAAATGCCAAAAAGATTGGCAACTCAATTTTCTTCAAAAGCTTTTGAAATTAGACTGTGAAGAGTTTATGCATTCCACAAAGTTAAAGCTTGTCCATTCCAGTCCAGGCACTTTGATGTGGACGTGTTAAGTACTTTGAATGAAGACATTAGAAAATCCATTTACATTTCATTCAACAAGATTTAACTTGTGGCAAAGAAGGTGTACGCTATGTTCTCTGCCTCAGAGGTGCGGTGGAGGCGGGTTCTCTGGATGCTTTCAAGAGAGAGCTAGATAGGGCTCTTAAAGATAGCGGAGTCAGGGGATATGGGGAGAAGGCAGGAACAGGGTACTGATTGGGGATGATCAGCCATGATCACATTGAATGGCGGTGCTGGCTCGAAGGGCCGAATGGCCTACTCCTGCACCTATTGTCTATTGTCTATTGTTTGCCTTTATGCATTGCGACGTTGAGTATAGCAGTCAGGGTGTCATGATGCAGTCTTATAGGACTTTGGTCAGGCCGAATTTGGAACATTACGTGGAGTTCTGGTCGCCCCCTTACTGGAAGGATGTGGATGATTCGGAGAGGGTGCAGGAGGTTTAGCAGGATGATGCCTGGATGAGAGGGTGTTAGCCATAAGGAGATGTTGGACAAACTTGGATTGTTTTCTCTGCAGTCACGGTGGCGCAGCGGTAGAGTTGCTGCCTCACAGCGAACGCAGCGCCGGAGACCCGGGTTCAAATCCGACTGCGGGTGCTGTCTAGACGGAGTTTGTACGTTCTCCCCGTGACCGCGTGGGTTTACGCCGAGCTCTTCGGTTCCCTCCCACATTCCAAAGACGTCCAGGTTTGTAGGCCGATTGGCTTGGTAAATGTAAAAGAAAATTATCCCTAGTTGGTGTAGGATAGTGTTAATGTGCGGGATCAGATCGCTGGTCTGCGCGGACCCGGTGGGCCGAAGGGCCTGTTTCCGCGCTGTATCTCTAAACTAAACTAAACATGAACGAAGTATATTACATTTTATTTCGGAGTCACGTGAGTGACTACGTGAAGAAGGCCGTCAGCCCGCATGCGCGTCATTACGTCTACCGCATTGCGCGACGACTAACTGGCAGGCGCGCTGCTCCTTCCAGCGGTAAGTTTAAACCTACCGGTACGTTTCAAAACTTATTTCTAGGTTCTGTTTTTTGTGTTGCAGGAGGCTCTGTTACAGAGTTTGCCTGCTGGATTCGGGGCGAAGCCGAACGGGCCGCGGGGAAACCGGCTATGGACCGTGGCGAATCCCGGTCCGCACCGCGGAAGCGCGGGTAGCCGGCGGCCGTCGGGTTCGCTACCCAAGTCGCTGACAATGGTTCCCCAGAAAGGGGGTAAAACCAGCAGTAAGCCGGTCTCGCCACCGGAGTCGCTGACAGTGCGGTCAGCGGCTCCCAGACCGCTATGGTGCCCCAGAAAGGGGTCAAACAAGGAGTAAGTCGGTCAGGCCTTGGGAGTTGGACGAGTCGGGCCAGGAGGGTTCCCCTCCTTCAATGGGTGCATCTACGGACACCTAAACCCACATGGAGCACCTGATGGAGAGGTTGCTCCACTATGATATACTCCAAAGGAGGGAGTTATCAGCGGGGGTCTCCTCGGGGGCCTGCGACAGCGACACCTGTTTCAGGGCTCCACAATGTCTCCCTCTCTGAGGAGGGGAGCATTCGGGGTCAGTTTCAGTCTGACACAGCAAAAATCCTGATATAGGTCCGTAGGAGGGGCCATGCCAGCGCAGGTATCCTCAGGGGCCTGCGGCAGCATCTGTTTTCAGGGCTGCCTACGAATCTCCCTCTCTGTGGAGGGGAGTGCGAGGAAATACTTGTAAGCGGAGGGGTTACTGCCGGAAGTATTGGTTCCAGCCGTTGGCAGAAAACCCGGAAGGGGCCAGAGTTCCCCTCATGCTACAAGTGCCGGCAGTGAACAGCGCTATCAGGGGGCCGCCGAATCTTCTCTTCAGGTAAGACTTATCCAACAGGTAATACCTGGATGAGGAAGCAAAAGCTGTCGGACTGATCGAGGTACCGACGACGAACAAAGCTTCATCGTATCGGCGACGACACACCCCACGCCTCATCGGCAGTAAGCAGTTCACTGAAGCTGGTGGCAGCTTGAAAGCTGGGCAGGGGTCTTTCAGGCCAGGTCCAAGCCGGTCTCAGGACATATGGAATCCACATACACTACCAGTCCTACTCTCCAATCAAGGACGGGAATAGAACCCACATCAGGGGCCGTTGGGCTTACCATAACACCACCGGTAACCATGGAGGTAGGTGGGTCTGTTTCTTCCGAAACATGGGGTAAGTGGACCATTTACAAGTTGGTAATATTTACACCTGGTTTTGTACAAATGACAATGATAACATGAGATTTTACTTCGGAGTCACGTGAGTGACTACGTGAAGAACCCCATCAGGGCGCATGCGCGTCATTACGTCGGACGCATTGGTGCGAACGGCAGCGGGAGCTCGGACCTCCTGCTGCAACATGAGTAAATACAGCTCCACCAAAGTCGGGGAGACTTTGGAGGAGTTAGAAAAAAGTAGAGAAATTGTTTCTGTGTGTTTTTTCCCCCATATGCAGGAACAAGGGAAAGGTGCAGGCTGCTGCCGACAAGGAGAGAGAGAGCTGCGGGACGCAGTCTCTGAAAGGCAGCCTGTCACCTCGGGGGAGTCGCAAGCCGGTAGCGGTGCAGCGACAGACTTCAGAAAG
>JAXLNO010002699.1:0-37368 GCA_038087875.1 Malacoraja senta | reverse complement strand
CGGGAGAAAGCTGAGCACGCGGGTCACGGGGAGAAGGTACAAACTCCGTACAGACAGCACCCGTAGTCGGGATGGAACCCGGGTCTCTGGCGCTGTGAGGCAGCAACTCTACCGCTGCGCCACCCTGCTGACAACTTTGATGCATTGTTGCGACTTCTTTAATGGTGAAAACGATGACAGATTGCAAGTACTTTGCGAACATATGAAGCCCTGTTAGTTCTTCAGTGACATATGTTCAAGCAGGAAAGGCATTCAGAACAGAGTAACTAATTGTCATTTATCGTGGCTGGTGCTTTAGCGGAAACACTCTGCGTCTATCCACGTTGCAAGATTTATTTTATGACCCAGAAAGGGACCCGACCCCAAAACGCTGGCTGTCCATTCGCTCCACAGATGCTGTCCGATCCGCTGAGTTCCTCCAGCACTTTCTGTTGAGTGATTAAAATATACAGCATGGAAAACGACCATTGAACAGTACAGAGGATAGACGCAGAGTGCTGGAGTAACTCAGCGGGTCAGGCAGCATCTGTGGAGAACATGGATAGGTGACGTTTCACAGAGTGCTGGAGTAACTCAGCGGGTCAGGCAGCATCTGTGGGAGAACATGGATAGGTGACGTTTCACAGAGTGCTGGAGTAACTCAGCGGGTCAGGCAGCATCTGTGGAGAACATGGATAGGTGACGTTTCACAGAGTGCTGGAGTAACTCAGCGGGTCAGGCAGCATCTGTGGAGCGAAGGAAATGGGCAACCTTTCGGGCCGAAACCCTGAAGGAAATAGGCAACGTTTCGGGCCGAAACCCGGAAGGGTTTCGGGCCGAAACGTTGCCTATTTCCTTCGCTCCATAGATGCTGCCGGAACATGGATAGGTGACGTTTCACAGAGTGCTGGAGTAACTCAGCGGGTCAGGCAGCATCTGTGGAGAACATGGATAGGTGACGTTTCACAGAGTGCTGGAGTAACTCAGCGGGTCAGGCAGCATCTGTGGAGAACATGGATAGGTGACGTTTCACCGAGTGCTGGAGAAACTCAGCGGGGCAGGCAGCATCTGTGGAGAGAAAGAATGGGTGTCGTTTCGGGTCGAGACCCTTTCTTCAGAGTGATGTCAAGAGAGTGGGAGGTACATAGATAAGGAAGTATAAGGTGCAAAAACAGGTCAAAGGGGATGGAGATCAAGGAAAATGTAGAACAGATCGTTGTTGGCTGGGAGAAGGTAACTCAGCGGGTCAGGCAGCATCTGTGGAGAACATGGATAGGTGACGTTTCACCGAGTGCTGGAGTAACTCAGCGGGTCAGGCAGCATCTCTGGAGAATAAGGATGGGTGACGTTTTATGTTGAAACCTTTCTTCAGACCTGAGGCGGGTGGTAGAGATGCTGCCTTGCAGTGCAGGAGTCCCAGGTTCGATCCTGACTACGGGTGCTGTCTGTACGGAGTTTGTACGTTGACCTGGTGGGTTTTCTCCAGGTGCTCCGGTTTCCTCCCACACTCCGAAGACGTGCAGGTTTGTAGGCATCTGCAAATTGACCACAGTGTGTGCAGGATAGAACTAGTGTACAAAAGGTGATCGATGGTCAGCGCGGGTTTGGTGGGCCAAAGCGCCTGTTTCCACACTGTATCTGGGTACTGATTGGGGACGATCAGCCACGATCACATTGAATGGCGGTGCTGGCTCGAAGGGCCGAATGGCCCTACTCCTGCACCTATTGTCTATTGACTAGCTCTAAACTAAACTCCCGACTGCAGTAGCTTGTCAGGGGTTACGGGGAGAAGGCAGAAGAACAGTGTTGAGAGGGAGAGATAGATCAGCCATGATTGAATGGCGGAGTAGACTTGAAGGGCCGAATGGCCTAATTCTGCTACTATCAATTATGAAGCCGAACAGCATTGGCGTTGAGCACCATGAAGGCAATGCCAAGATTGTTAAATGGAAAAATTCTATGTGAATATCAAATGGAATCCTCATTGAAACCCTTGAAGGTCATTGTACTGGAAGACCATTTATATAGAGGGGGTTAGTGCTACACTGAAATAGATAGATATTTCAGATGGCCAACTCAATCCCTTGCCTGTCAGAATCCCAATGGCATTTCAGGAATGGAGTGCCATTATTTTTCCATCTGCTAGTCACCTGCCTTGAAAAATACAACTGCATAATCCGGGGAACATCATTTATCATGGCAGCGTTCCAGCCCCCGAAGTATTCACGGTGGCGCAGCGGTAGAGTAGCTGCCTCACGGCGCCAGAGACACGGGTTTGATCCCGACTGTGGGGTGCTGTCTGTACGGAGTTTGTACGTTCTCCCCGTGACCTGCGTGGGTTTTCTCCGAGATCCTCGGTCTCCTCCCACACTCCAAACATGTGCAGGTTTGTAGGTTAATTCATTGTAATCAAGTATTGTCGTTTCCGCTGACTGGTTAGCACGCAATAAACAGCTTTTCACTGTACCTCGGTACACGTGACAATAAACTGAACTAAAATGGCCAGCACGGCGGTGCAGCGGTAGAGTTGCTGCCTCACGGCGCCAGAGACCCGGGTTCCATCCTGACTACGGGTGCTGTCTGTACTGAGTTTGTCCGTTCTCCCCACGACCCGAGATTGATCCCTGGGATGGCGGGACTGGTCATATGAGGAAAGATTGAAAAGACGAGGCTTGTATTCACTGGAGTTTAGAAGGATGAGGGGAATATCTTATAGAAACAGATAAAATTTATAAAAGAACTGGACAAGCTGGATACAGGAAAAATGTTCCCAATGTTGGGCGAGTCCAGAACCAGGGGCCACGCAGTCTTAGAATAAAGGGGAGGCCATTTAAGACTGAGGCGAGAAAAAAACGTTTTCACCCAGAGAGTTGTGAATTTGTGGAATTCCCTGCCACAGAGGGCAGTGGAGGCCAAATCACTGGATGGATTTAAGAGAGAGTTAGATAGAGCTCTAGGGGCTAGTGGAATCAAGGGATATGGGGAGAAGGCAGGCACGGGTTATTGATTGGGGACGATCAGCCATGATCACGATGAAAGGCAGTGCTGGCTCGAAGGGCCGAATGGCCTCCTCCTGCACCTATTTTCTATGTTTCTGTGTTTCCATGACCTGCGTGGGTTTTCTCCAGGTGCTCCGGTTTCATCCCACACTCCAAAGACGTGCAGGTTTGTAGGCAAATTGGCGTCAGTAATTTGTAAATTGTCCCTAGTGTGTGTAGGACAGTGTTAGTGATCGCTGATCGGCATTGGAGGGCGGAATGAAAGGATAAAGAATCAGTCTAAAAATAACTTCCTTTGCCGTCTCCCTGACAACATAAAACAATGAGCCAAAGCAAATATTGTTTTTTCACTTTTATCTATTTTTTTTTGGTAAGCTTTTACTTTTTTTTCCATGAACTTTCTCCTTGTTGCTGCAGGATGCAGAACTCTCTGCAGCCATCAGTCCCAAGGAACCCTCCGGAACATTTTCCAACTTTTCCCTACGAGCCTCGACAGATGCTGAACTAATCACTTGGACGACACAGTTAAGTCTGAAGAAGGGACTCGACCCCGAAACGTCACCCGTTCCTTCTCTCCTGAGATACTGCCTGACCCCGCTGAGTTGCTCCACATCTTTCTGTGGCTGTCTTTGGATTAAAACCACCATCTGCGGCCCCTACTGCACCGCAGGTCTCTTGGTTTTTGTTGAGAGATACAGCGCGGAAACAGCCGTGCAGCATCCTGCAGCAACAAGCAGAAAGTTCATGAAAAAAGTTAAGCTTAAAAAAGAAAAAAGCGGAAAAAACAATATTTGCTTTGGCTCATGGATTATATGTTGTCAGGGAGACTGCAAAGGATGGTATTTTTAGACTGATTCTTTATCTTTCATTCCTCTCTCATATTCTATGTGACTCTCTTGTTAATCCTTGTTTGTGTAGTTTAGAGATACAGCACAGAAACAGGCCCTTCGGCCCACCAAGTCCAACGCTGACCAGTGATCTCCGCACACTAACACGATCCTACACACACACACACTAGGGACAAAGCTGATGTAAGGCTCTGTCTTACCTGTTTGCGGTCATTGGCGGTGAAGCGCGGCGTCGCCGGTAGAGGGGGACCGCACGGCAACGGCGAGAGCGCCGAGCCTATCCACGGGAGCGCCGCACGGATGCTGCGCGGGGGGCCGAGTAATTCAAATACGGCTGGTCCCACGTGCTTGCGGTAAGTTAAAAAAAAGGGCGGGCCGACTGCGATGACGTCGGCCCGCTGCACGTGACTCACGAGCGGCGGCTGTGGCGGCGGCCGTCCTGATCGCGGCGCTGTAGCGGTGGGCTGTGCCTGCGGCCGTGGCCGCACACGTGCCTCGCTGGCGGAGGCACGTGCCTCACTGGCGGAGGCTGTGGCAGTGGAGGTTTGACGCACGGCGCTCGAGCCACACTGGCGGCGGCCCGTGCGGGGCGGCCGTGCCGCACTCGTGCATCACTGGTGGAGGTTGTGCGGTAAGAATATAGTTTTCAACATTGTCGGTTTTTATTTTAGCACCGTGCGGTGTTGGGGAACACCGCCGCACGGCCCCCGGAATAGTACGTTCTCACGAGTGCGCGGTCTATGGCGGCAGATTCTTCCCGTTTCGCCGCCAATGACCGCAGACTCGTGAGACAGGCCTTTAACTTTAAAAACCCGTATGAGTTGAGTGTGGGAGGAAACCGGAGCACCCGGAGAAAAACCCACGCGGGTCACGGGGAGAACGTACAAACTCCGTTCAGAGAGCATCCGTAGTCAGGATGGAACCCGGGTCTCTGGCGCTGTGAGGCAGCAACTCTACCGCTGCGCCACCGTGACAACTTGTTGGAATATAGAACAGTACAGCATGAGAACAGGCGCTTCGGCCCACAATGTCCATGCCGTACATAATGCCAAGAACATAATGGCCTCGACCCAAAACGTCACCCATTCCTTCTCTCCAGAGACGCTGCCTGTCCCGCTGAGTTACTCCAGCATTTTGTGTCTACCAACTCTTATCCATCAGTACATAATCCATAGCCCTCAATTCCTGGCATATTGACGTGTTCCTTTCCATTCTCTCAGCATATGGCAGTCCCGCCATCCCGGGAATTAACCTGGTGAACCTCCGCTGCACTTCCTCGATAGCAAGAATGTCCTTCCTCAAATTAGGGGACCAAAACTGCACACAAGATAGATATATCATGTTTAGTCTATTGTCACGTGTACCGAGGTACAGTGAAAAGCCTTTGTTGCCTTTCCAGTCAGCGGAAAGACAATGCATGATTACAATCGAGCCGTCCACAGTGTACAGATACAGGATAAAGGGGATAACGTTTAGTGCAAGGTAAAATGGGTTAGTGCAAAGTTAATTGGCTTGGTATAATTGTAAATTGTCCCTAGTGTGATCATGGCTGATCATCCCCAATCAGTACCCCGTTCCTGCCCTCTCCCCATATCATATATGACTCTGCTATCTTTAAGAGCCCTATCTAGCTCTCTCTTGAAAGTATCCAGAGAACCGGCCTCCACCGCCCTCTGAGGCAGAGAATTCCACAGACTCACCACTCTCCGTGAGAAAAACTGTTTCCTCGTCTCCGTTCTAAATGGCTTACTCCTTATTCAGTTTCTTTATTGTCGAGGTAAAATCAGTGAGATATTCATCCAAACTTCTTCTTGTTTAAGTACGTTTTGATCTTACTCGTAGTCAAACTCCAGTATGGTGGAAAGCTGTGACCTCCCCCATGCTTCCTCAAATTGAACTAAAGACCACTAGCGCGTCCGCGCGAGAATCCCAGCCGCAAACGCGCCTCCGAGCACGTAATAAATCCCACCCACGTAATTACAGGCAGATCAAATTGAAAGGTAAGAGGTTCATGTCAATTACATGTTCAAGATGGAACTGCAGATGCTGGAAAATCGAAGGTAGACAAAAGTGCTGGAGAAACTCAGCGGGTGAGGCAGCATCTATGGAGCGAAGGAAATAGGCAACGTTTCGTCCCGAAACGTTGCCTATTTCCTTCACTCCATAGATGCTTCCGCACCCGCTGAGTTTCTCCGGCACTTTTGTCTACCCTATAGTTAATACATGCTGAGTTAAGCTAAATGGCACCTACAGTGGAGGCAGATGTACGACAAATGGATTTAAGCTCGTCTTCAGGCCCCTGGAGATGAAGGGAATTCGAGGAATTTGAATCCCGAGCAGGCGGAGAAGATGAGTTTAAACTTGGCATCACGTTCGGCACGGACACTGCGTAACCGGAGCACCCGGAGGAAACCCACGCGGCCGCGGGGAGAACGTGCCAACTCCACACAGGCAGCAGCCGAGGTCAGGATCGAACCCGGGTGTCTGGCGCTGTGAGGCAGCTGCTCTGCCTGCTGTGCCGTCCTTTTTGTGGAGAGGATTAAATAGGATGAGTGGAAAGGGCCTGTCCCACTTGGCCATCATTTGCGCCTCAATAGACAATAGACAATAGGTGCAGGGAGTAGGCCATTCGGCCCTTCGAGCCAACACCGCCATTCAATGTGATCATGGCTGATCATCCACAATCAGTACCCCGTTCCTGCCTTCTCCCCATATCCCCTGACTCCGCTATCTTTAAGAGCCCTATCTAGCTCTCTCTTGAAAGCATCCAGAGAACCTGCCTCCACCGCTCTCTGAGGCAGAGAATTCCACAGACTCACCACTCTCTGTGAGAAAAAGTGTTTCCTCGTCTCCGTTCTAAATGGCTTACCCCTTATTCTTAAACTGTGGCCCCCTGGTTCTGCCTCATTTACGAGTCATATATAAAATAGGTCGACGCATCGTTTAGCGCGACGTCGCGCGCAAATCACGCGTCACAGCACAGCCGGTCTGGTGCACGTGACATCATTAGAATACCCTGTGGCGCACGGCTATGCATGGTTACGGACGGTGGCGTGCACACGTCACCACACGATACACGTGAGACGTCGGGACGCCAATGCGTCAGCGTTGGTACGCGATACGTCACGCAGGTGGCTCGCGAGGATTTCGTTACACTAAGTAATCCTGGAGTGCTGCGCGATACCACGCGCCAACGCATGCGATTCCATGCCTCACCGTGCGCAATTCATGCGTCACCCATGCGCACCCCACGCGTCAACCTATTTTACATATGACGCGTAAATTAGGCGCAAATGACGGGCCAAGTGGGACAGGCCCTTTAATAACTGCTGGAGGACCTCAGTGGACCAAGATAGACACACTGTTAACGGCTCGATTGCAATCATTCCCACTGACTGGTTAGCACGCAACAAAAGCTTTTTCACTGCACCTCGGTACACGTGACAATAAACTAAACTAAAAGTGCTGGAATAACTCAGCAGGTCAGGCAGCATCTCTGGAGAAAAAGTATGGTTGACGTTTCGGGTCGGGACCTTTGTTCAGACCTAAGGGCATGTTTTTTTTGCTGAGGTAACACCACAAAAAGCAATTCTAAAATTGGGTTAAAAGGAACTGCTTCACGTCACGAGTAAACCGCTTCTGATAGATGTCAAATCAACCCGGATTTTTTGATAAACTCATTAAAAAATCAATTTCAGTGTTGACAATTTTGTATCAGATAATTCAAAGATTTACAAGTAAACGCTTGTTTCTGACATACAAGTTTATCCATTGTGTTTGTGTCGCACACATCGCTCAGCGTAATCATCTTCCCATCGCATGTACTGCACTCTACGAGAAACAGCACTCCTTTTGCCCAATTAACCCTCATAGCGAGACAGATAGAGGCAGGGAGAGAGAGGCAGGGAGAGAGAGGCAGGGAGAGAGAGGCAGGGAGAGAGAGGCAGGGAGAGAGAGGCAGGGAGAGAGAGGCAGGGAGAGAGAGGCAGGGAGAGAGAGGCAGGGAGAGAGAGGCAGGGGAGAGAGAGGCAGGGAGAGAGAGGCAGGGAGAGAGAGGCAGGGAGAGAGAGGCAGGGAGAGAGAGAGCGGCAGGGAGAGAGAGAGCGGCAGGGAGAGAGAGAGAGGCAGAGAGAGAGAGAGAGGCAGAGAGAGGCAGGGAGAGAGAGGCAGGGAGAGAGGGGCAGGGAGAGAGGGGCAGGGAGAGGGGGCAGGGAGAGAGAGGCAGAGAGAGAGGCAGAGAGAGAGAGGCAGAGAGAGAGAGGCAGAGAGAGAGAGGCAGAGAGAGAGAGGCAGAGAGAGAGGCAGAGAGAGAGGCAGAGAGAGAGGCAGAGAGAGAGACAGAGAGAGAGAGAGAGAGAGAGAGAGAGAGAGAGAGAGAGACACAGAGAGAGAGGCAGAGAGAGAGGCAGAGAGAGAGGCAGAGAGAGAGGCAGGGAGAGAGAGGCAGGGGGAGAGGCAGAGAGAGAGGCAGAGAGAGAGGCAGAGAGAGAGGCAGAGAGAGAGGCAGAGAGACACAGAGAGAGAGGCAGAGAGAGAGGCAGAGAGAGAGGCAGAGAGACACAGAGAGAGAGGCAGAGAGAGAGGCAGAGAGAGAGGCAGAGAGAGAGGCAGAGAGAGAGGCAGAGAGACACAGAGAGAGACACAGAGATACACACAGAAGGACACACAGGAGGACACACAGAAGGACACAGAGAGACACCGAGAGACACAGAGACACACGCAGAGACACACACAGCAAACACACACAGCAGACACACACAGCAGACACACACAGCAGACACACACACACATAGACACAGAGAGACAGAGAGACACAGAGACAGGCAGCATCTGTGGAGAACATGGACAGGTGACGTTTCTGGTCGAGTCCCTTCTTCAGACTCCAACAGTTTCTGTCACAGAGATATTGTCTGACTCTGAATTACTCCAGCACTTTATGACTTTTTTTGGTAATCCAGCATTTGCAGTTTAGTTTCAGTTAAAACTACACTAAAGACTACACCAGCGGTAGACTCCCACTGACAGAACAAGCTACACTCATAGGGTCATAAGTGTTAGCAGAACTAGGCCATTCGGCCCATCAAGTCTACGCCATTCAGACATGGCTGATCTATCTCTCCCTCCCAACCCCATTCTCCTGCCTTCTCCCCATAACCCGCACTAATCAAGAATCTGTCTACTTCTGCCTTAAAAATATCCACTGACTTGGCCTCCACAGCCTTCTGTGGCAATGAATCCCACAGATTCACCACCCTCTGTCTAAAGAAATTCCTCCTCATCTCCTTCCTAAAGGAACGTCCTTTAATTCTGAGGCTGTGACCTCTGGTCCTAGACTCTCCCACTAGTAGAAGAATCCTCTCCACATCCACTCTATCCAAGATACTCACCACCACGAGATGCACACTAATATTTTTTAAACTGGATCAGGCGTTGTAATGATCATCAGTTCTGCATGTGGTTTGCAATGGAATGAATCTTTGACCAAGCAGTGTTAAAGAAAAAACTGCAGGTGCTGGAAAAATCGAAGGTAGACAAAAATGCTGGAGAAACTCAGCGGGTGAGGCAGCATCTATGGAGCGAAGGAAATAGGCGACGCTTCGGGTCGAGACCCTTCTTCAGACTCTTTTGAGATTAGTGACGCATCGCCATTACAATATGTAGAGCATTGAACGTAGAACAGTACAGCACAGCAACAGGCCCTTCGGCCCACAATGTCCGTGCTGGACATGATGCCAATAGACAATAGACAATAGGTGCAGGAGTAGGCAATAAAACTAAGGTTAAAAAAAAGATAAGGGCCTGTCCCACTTAGGCGATATTTTTTAGGCGACTGCCGGAAAATAGTCTGTGGCCACGTGGTCGCGGGGTGACGCCTGTATTGTCGCGAGCGTCGTAACTTTTTTCTTGTCGCCGCCAGATTTTGAAATGTTCAAAACCTTTCGGCAACAGTGGGCTTGACGTTGCCCGTTTTCCCCTGTCGTAGGTTGTCGCCAGGTGACGTTGGTTGTGGCCGGGTCATGATCTCGGTGAATTTTCCATTGGCGACAACCAACGTCATCCTCCGTCAACCGGCGACAGTTCTGGCGTCAAGAGAAGTCTTCAGTCGTCTCCATTTGTCGCCGACAGGGTCGTAGCTTGCCGCGGGTGGAGGTAGGATGACTTTGGTTGTCGTAGGCGTGGTCGAGGGTTGTTGTAGGTGGACGTCCCGAGTGGCGAGGAATTGTGTCGCTGGTTGACGTAGCTTTAAGAATAAGGGGTAAGCCATTTAGAACGGAGACGAGGAAACACTTTTTCTCACAGAGAGTGGTGAGTCTGTGGAATTCACCATAGTTTAACCCACTAATTCCTGGGGTCATTCTTGTACAATGGGGAGGTGACAATGGAGCCACCATATGTCCAATCAAGGACACTTTCACACCTCTCGGAGGGTGGAAAAAATTTATCATCATTTTAATATTTTTAAAAACCTGTGAAAATCCAGATTCCGATCCTTGAGAACCTGTTCTCCACGTGGAACTGTTTCATTGTATGTGGCTGAGCTCAAAATACAGATGAACACAACGTTCCAATTCTTGGACTAAAATATCTATATTGTATGCCAGGGCACTGATTGGGGATGATCAGCCATGATCACACTAGGGACAAAAATAACTGCAAAATACTTCTGCAGAAGCAGAGAGGGGGAGAGAGGGAGGGAGGGAGAGAGGGAGAGAGAGACAGAGAGAGAGGGGGGGACAGAGAGAGAAAGAGAAAGAGAGAGAGACAGAGAGAGAGACACACAGAGAGAGACACACAGAGAGAGACAGAGAGAGACACACAGAGAGAGACACAGAGACAGAGAGAGAGAGAGCGAGACAGGGAGAGACAGGGAGAGACAGAGAGAGAGACACACACAGAGAGAGACACAGAGAGAGAGAGACAGGGAGAGACAGAGAGACAGAGAGAGACAGAGAGACAGAGAGACAGAGAGAGAGACAGAGAGAGACAGAGAGTGAGAGAGTGAGAGAGAGAGTGAGACAGAGAGACAGAGACAGAGAGAGAGAGACAGAGAGAGAGACACACACACAGAGACACACACAGAGAAAGACAGAGAGAGAGACAGAGAGAGAGAGACACACACAGAGAGATAGACACAGAGAGAGAGAGACAGAGAGAGAGAGAGACACACACACACACACACACACAGACAGAGAGAGAGAGACACAGAGAGAGACAGAGAGAGAGAGAGAGAGAGAGAGAGAGAGACGCACACACACAGAGATGATAAGGGAATAACGTTTAGTGCAAGGTAAAGCCTGCAAAGTCCGATCAAGGATAGTCTGAGTGTCCGCGATGAGGTAGATAGTAGTTCAGCACTGCTCTCTAGTTGTGATCGGATGGTTCAGTTGCCTGATAACAGCAGGATCTTGCAAGCAGAAGGAACATGATTACGATGCATTTAAAATTGATAGCTGGAAGGTGGATTCATAAAGACGACCCCCTCAGGCCTCTTAACAAAACTTCGCAATAAATGAAACTTTTTTAGGGAAAAAAAAAAAAAGGATTTCATGGCGATTTTTGCAATCATTAGCGTGATTATAGTTCCACAGTGGTTTGATTATTGGAGTAGCATCCTAATCGAGGGACCAGTTAAAATCCCGACACAATAACTGGGAAATTTAGATTTAAGTTACTGAATCACTTTGCCATCAAATGCTGGTTTTAAGTAATATTGACCAGAAAACTAGCATGCCACAATATAAAGGGCCTGTCCCACTGTATGGGGTAATCCACGAGTTCTCCCGAGTTTTCCCCTGATTCGAACCCGGAGAATGTCCGTAGCGGGTACGTAGGAGTTCGTGGATGTCACGTAACGGCTCGTACGAGGAACGGTAGGTACTCGGGAAATCCGGTAAACTCGTGACGTTTTTTTCAACCCTGTGAAAAATGTCCACGAGTAATAAGATACTGGTGATGAAAAAAAATGGTTACTTTTTTACTCGTACGAGCCCCTACGTACCCGCTACGTACATTACACGAGGTTGAATCAGGGGAGAACTCGGGAGAACTCTTGAATTACCCAGTACAGTGGGACAGGGGCCCTTAAGACAAAAAAATGCTGGAGAAACTCAGCGGGTGAGGCAGCATCTATGGCGATAAAGACTGGATAGACTTGGCTTATACTCGCTAGAATTTAGGAGATTGAGAGGGGATCTTATAGAAATGTACAAAATTCTTATGGGGTTGGACAGGCTAGATGCAGGAAGATTGTTCCCGATGTTGGGGAAGTCCAGGACAAGGGGTCACAGCTTAAGGATAAGGGGGAAATCCTTTAAGACCGAGATGAGGAAAAACTTTTTCACACAGAGAGTGGTGAATCTCTGGAACTCTCTGCCACAGAGGGTAGTCGAGGCCAGTTCATTGGCTATATTTAAGAGGGAGTTAGATGTGGCCCTTGTGGCTAAAGGGATCAGGGGGTATGGAGAGAAGGCAGGTACGGGATACTGAGTTGGATGATCAGCCATGATCATATTGAATGGCGGTGCAGGCTCGAAGGGCCGAATGGCCTACTCCTGCACCTATTTTCTATGTATCTATGTATCTATAAGGAAGAGGCGACGTTTCGGGTCGAGACACGGCATCTTGCTCGGCATGGACATTGTGGGCCGAATGGCCTGATTCCGTGCTGTACTGTTCTATGTTCTAGAACAAGGGTTCCCAACCGGGGTAAGTTTACCCTCTGGGGGGGTAAATCTTCGTTCTACCCAGGGGTAAATTTGTTGATTCTGGATTTGTACATATTTTTTTCTCATTGACTGACTGTGTTCGGTTCTGGTATACCGACCGGTATCTGTTCATCATTAATTGTTCATAAATAAGTGGAATAACATTGCTACGTGCTATTAAAGTTGCCAGGGGTAAACGGGACGAAAAAGTTTGGGAACCCCTGTTTTGGAGTTTAGATATACAGCATGGAAAGAGTCCCTTCGGCCCACTCTTGCTATTGAGGGAGTGCAGCGTAGGTTTACAAGGTTAATTCCCGGGATGGCGGGACTGTCATATGCTGAGAGAATGGAGCGGCTGGGCTTGTACACTCTGGAGTTTAGAAGGATGAGTGGGAATCTCATTGAAACATATAAGATTGTTAAGGGCTTGGACACGCTAGAGGCAGGAAACATGTTCCCGATGTTGGGGGGGAGTCCAGAACCAGGGGGCACAGTTTAAGAATAAGGGGTAAGCCATTTAGAACGGAGACGAGGAAACACTTTTCCTCACAGAGAGTGGTGAGTCTGTGGAATTCTCTGCCTCAGAGGGCGGTGGAGGCGGGTTCTCTGGATACTTTCAAGAGAGAGCTAGATAGGGCTCTTAAAAATAGCGGAGTCAGGGGATATGGGGAGAAGGCAGGAACGGGGTACTGATTGGGGATGATCAGCCATGATCACATTGAATGGCGGTGCTGGCTCGAAGGGCCAAATGGCCTACTCCTGCACCTATTGTCTATTGTCTATTCCTCTCGTGATTTTGTACACCTCTATAAGATCACCCCTCATCCTCCTGCGCTCCATGGAATGGAGACCCAGCCTGCTCAACCTCTCCCTATAGCGGAGACTCTGTTACCTGCTTCATCTTCCCGCCATGTGGCATGCGGTCACTGTGAAACTAAGATGGACGGCAGACTGCACTCATTTTCAAGGTGGCGACTTCGCGAGTGGCTGGAGCAGGAAGCTTTACAAGGCAGACATAAGAGACACAGACTTTTAAAAGACATTCAGCTAATTAAGATGCAAAACAACAATCTCTTGCTATCCTTGCTTCCTCAACATTGGCGCCAACCTCACATGAAATTAATGAGAATTCTAATTTACTTTAAGTGGATCTGTGTGACTCAGATGTTAATGAGGATGTAACAAGAATATTAATAGACAATAGACAATAGGTGCAGGAGTAGGCCATTCGGCCCTTCGAGCCAGCACCGCCATTCAATGTGATCATGGCTGATCATCCCCAATCAGTACCCCGTTCCTGCCTTCTCCCCATATCCACTGACTCCGCTATCTTTAAGAGCCCTATCTAGCTCTCTCTTGAACGCATCCAGAGAACCTGCCTCCACCGCCCTCTGAGGCAGAGAATTCCACAGACTCACAACTCTCTGTGAGAAATAGTGTTTCCTCGTCTCCGTTGTAACTCCTTAAAAGGTTCTGATGGCTTACTCCAGCTTAATATAGTTCAGTTTGGAGACACAGTTCAGTTGAGTTGATTGTCACGTGTGCCGAGGTACAGTGAAACGCTTTGTGGCGGAAAATGAGAACAGCATGGGAACAGGTCCTTCTGCCCACCGGGTCCGCGCAGACTAGCCCGATCCTACACACTAGGGACAATATTCAGAAGCCAATTAACCTGTACATCTTTGGACAGCGGGATGAAACCAGAGCACCTGGAGAAAACCCACGCAGGTCACGGGGAGAAGGTGCAAACTCCGTGCAGACAGCACCCGTGGTCGGGATGGAACCCGGGTCTCTGGCGCCGTGAGGCAGCAACTCTACCGCTGCGCCACCGTGCTGCACTAACAACATTGGCCACACACACACACACACACACACACACACACGTGCGAAAACATGCAGGTAGGTTGCTGAATTGTCTCCTGGGACTCATATATCCCTCCATCCTTTGTTTTATTTCCTGGTGAGCTTTAAGGGCCTGTCCCACTTGCATGCGATTGCATGTGTTTGGCGCCACCAAACGGAAGTGGAGTTCGCGCTAAGTTCACGCTAAGTACGCGCTAAGTTCGCCCGTGACGTAATTTGTGTCACACTTACCAATCATCTGGGCAGGACGCAGGCCGACTGAATTTTGGCGTCGCACGGCGTCGGGCGATGACGTCATCGCGCAAAGCCACGCCGGGCGGTGACGTCATCACGCAACGCCACGCCCTAGGCGTACGACGTCAAGACGCTGCGTACGCCTCCAAGACGCTGCGTACGCCCTCAATGCACCGACAGGCCTCAAGCGACCACGTTTGGTCACCCTCGACGCATGCAAGTGCGACAGGTCCTTTACAGTTTAAATGTAGGCTTTCGTTCATTACTGAGGTATAGTGAAAAGCTTTGTATTGCATGCTATCCAGTCAGATCAGATATACTATACAGTATGTTGCACCAGGGACCACACCTGGAGTATTGTGGTCCCCTAATTCGCGAAAGAACATTCTTGCTATTGAGGGAGTGCAGCGTAGGTTTACAAGGTTAATTCCCGGGATGGCGGGACTGTCATTTGCTGAGAGAATGGAGCAGCTGGGCTTGTACACTCTGGAGTTTAGAAGGATGAGAGGGAATCTTATTGAAATGTATAAGATTATTAAGGGTTTGGACACGCTAGAGGCAGGAAACATGTTCCCGATGTTGGGGGAGTCCAGAACCAGGGGCCACAGTTTAAGAATAAGGAGTAAGCCATTTAGAACGGAGACGAGGAAACACTTTTTCCTCACAGCGAGTTGTGAGTCTGTGGAATTCTCTGCCTCAGAGGGCGGTGGAGGCTGGTACTCTGGACACTTTCAAGAAAGAGCTAGATAGATCTCTTAAAGATAGCGGAGTCAGGGGATATGGGGAGAAGGCAGGAACGGGGTACTAATTGGAGATGATCAGCTATGATCACATTGAATGGGCGAAGGGCCGAATGGCCTACTCCTGCACCTATTGTCTATTGTCATATAGATATAAGATTCTTAAAGGATTGGACAAGGTAGGTGCAGGAAAAATGTTCCCGATATTGGGAGAGTCCAGAACCAGGGGTCACAGTTTAAGGATAAGGGGTAGGCCATTTGGGACTGAGATGAGGAAACACTTTTTCACCCTGAGAGTTGTGAATCTGTGGAATTCTCTGCCACAGGCAGTGTAGGCCAATTGACTGGATGTTTTCAAGAGAGAGTTCTCAGCATTGTAGCGCATCAGTTCCAGAGACAAACTCCAATGTCCGCAATGGGGTAGAGGTGAATCGGACAGTACCCTAGCTTATGGAAGGGACCGTTCAGAAGCCTGATAACAGAGGGGAAGAAGCTCTTCCTGAGTCTGGTGGTGCGCGCTTTCAATCTTCTGTATCTTCTGCCGGACGGGAGCGGGGAGAAGAAGGAATGACCGGGGTGGGACAGGGAGAAGTCTTTGATGATGTCGGCTGCTTTTCTGAGGCAGCGTGAAGTGTAGATGGAGTCAATGGTGGGGAGTGTGGTCTGTGTGATGGACTGGGCCACATCTACAATGGTGGGGAGTGTGGTGTGTGTGATGGACTGGGATACATCTACAATGGTGGGGAGTGTGGTGTGTGTGATGGACTGGGCTACATCTACAAGGATTTTCAAGAGACTGGAATTTCCCCAGTCTCTTAAGAAACTTCCCTCTGCACTATCATCTCCCATCATTGGCCTCCACAAACGTTGCTTGACCCACTGACCTCATTTATCAATGCAGGCATGCTGCAGCATCTGCAGAAGTCAATGTTCATAGATTCTAGCGGAAGAATTAGACCATTCGGCCCATCAAGTCTACTCCGCCATTCAATCATGGCTGATCTATCTCTCCCTCTCGACCCCATTCTCCTGCTTCTCCCCATAACCCCTGACACCCGTACTAATCAAGAATCTGTCAATCTCTGCCTTAAAATTATCCACTGACTTGGCCTCCACAGCCGTCTGTGGCAAAGAATTCCACAGATTCACCGCCCTCTGACTGAATGAAGAAATTCCTCCCCATCTCGTTTCCAAAGGTACGTCCTTTTATTCTGAGGTTGCGCCCTCTTGTCCTAGACTCTCCCACTAGACTTCTTCTTATCGAGTCCACATCACACAAGATTAGAAGTTGTTCAGCCAGAGATGAACACACTTCTCAGCATCTGCATACAATGGTGTCTGTCTTGTTGCTTCTTGTCGCTTCTTGTGCCTGTGGTGGAAAGATTGGTGGAAACAGGGGCCCGCCACGTGAACGCT
Source organism: Malacoraja senta (assembly GCA_038087875.1). Classification (NCBI taxonomy): domain Eukaryota; kingdom Metazoa; phylum Chordata; class Chondrichthyes; order Rajiformes; family Rajidae; genus Malacoraja; species Malacoraja senta. The sequence continues at coordinate 20,584 of JAXLNO010002699.1, read as the reverse complement.
CTTTCCTTGACCCTCTCCCACGAGTGGTAACATTATTAAACAAATTAATGTTTCACGTTGAATACCTTTTCCTATTCTGTCTTTAAAATATCTAAACAAATTTACGGGGAGAACGTACAAACTCCGTACAGACAGCACCCGTAGTCGGGATGGAACCCGGGTCTCTGGCGCTGTGAGGCAGCAACTCTACCGCTGCCACCGTGACAGCCCATGATACTAAAATAAGCCTACACAGTCCAAATCCATCCACACCCTCCATATCCATGTGCCTACGCAAAAGTCTCTTAAAGGCCACTATTGTGTCTGCTTCCACCGCCACACCACCACCGCCACCACCGCTTGCAGACTTTGCCAGGCACCCACCATTATGTGTTAAAAAAATCTTGCACATCTCCTTTAAACATTGCCCCCTCACCTTAAACGGAACCATCCTCTCACCAACTAGAGAGCGGTCCTGACCTACCAACTATAGACAATAGACAATAGGTGCAGGAGTAGGCCATTTGGCCCTTCGAGCCAGCACCGCCATTCAATGTGATCATGGCTGATCATCCCCAATCAGTACCCCGTTCCTGCCTTCTCCCCATATCCCCTGACTCCGCTATCTTTAAGAGCCCTATCTAGCTCTCTCTTGAAAGCATCCAGAGAACCCATCTCCACCGCCCTCTGAGGCAGAGAATTCCACAGACTCACCACTCTCTGTGTGAAAAAGTGTTTCCTCGTCTCCGTTCTAAATGGCTTACTCCTTATTCTTAAACTGTGGCCCCTGGTTCTGGACTCCCCCAACATCGGGAACATGTTTCCTGCCTCTAGCGTGTCCAAACCCTTAATAATCTTAATCAGTCTGAATAATCAGTCTGAAGAAGGGTTTCGGCCCGAAACGTTGCCTATTTCCTTCGCTCCATAGATGCTGCTGCACCCGCTGAGTTTCTCCAGCATTCTTGTGTACCCTTAATAATCTTATATATTTCAATAAGATATCCTCTCATCCTTCTAAACTCCAGAGTGTACAAGCCCAGCCGCTCCATTCTCTCAGCATTTGACAGTCCCGCCATCCCGGGAATTAACCTGCTAAACCTACGCTGCACTCCCTCAATAGCAAGTACGTCCTTCCTCAAATTTGGAGACCTAAACTGTCTCATTGGAGACAATCGGACTATCTTTAATCGGACTTTACCTTGCACTAAACGTTACTCTCTTTATCCTGTATCTATACACCGTGGACGGCTCGATTGTAATCATGTATTGTCTTTCTGCTGACTGGATAGCACGCAACTAAATAGCTTTTCACTGTACTTTGGCACACGTGATACAAAACTACAAATTAAACTACAAACTCCCCTCAAGGCAACACCTTTGACATCATGTCTCGTGGGAGAGTCCAGGGCCAGAGGTCACAGCCTCAGAATTAAAGGACGCTCTTTTAGGAAGGAGATGAGGAGGAATTTCTTCAGTCAGAGGGTGGTGAATCTGTGGAATTCTTTGCCACAGACGGCTGTAGAGGCCAAGTCAATGGATATTGTTTAGGCAGAGATAGATAGATTCTTGATTAGTGCAGGTGTCAGGGGTTATGGGGAGAAGGCAGTAGAAAGGGGTTTGGAGGGAGAGATAGATCAGCCATGATTGAATGGTGGAGTAGACTCGATGGGCCGAATGGCCTAATTCTACTCCTATCAGTACCAGTATGAATTCCACTTCAAATTCCCAATCTGTGGACATTTTTAAGGCAGAGATAGATAGATTTTTGATTAGTATGGTGTCAGGGGTTGTGGGGGAGACGGCAGGAGAATGGGAATTCTCCTGCCTTCTTAGGGATAGCGCAGTCAGGGGATATGAAGAGAAGGCAGGAACAGGGTACTGATTGTGGATGATCAGCCATGATCACATTGAATGGCGGTGCTGGTTCAAAGGGCCAAATGGCCTACTCCTGCACCTGTAGTCTATTGTCTAATGGGGTTAGGAGGGAGAGATAGATCAGCCATGATTGAATGGTGGAGTAGACTTGATGGGCCGAATGGCCTAGTTCTGTTCCTATCACTTGTTATGACCTTGCGTTCAGCACACCCAGACATTGTGGGCTGAAGGGCCTGTTGCTGTGCTGTTCGGAGGTGCTGGCCTGCCCGATCTCATCCGCCTTTCACCTTCCCACAAGAGGGACAGCATCATCACACAAATCTTCTGAAGTCCAGCAATATCACTTGTCTGTCTGTCATTCAGATCAATACTTGGCCGAACCTCTGGCTCTCTCTTGCCGCTCAAAATAGTTATATTAACGTCAGGAGGGCTCAATGTATTCCTGAATATTAAAGACAAGGAAACAGATGATGGACAATATCACTTAACCAAGCGGAAAGGCCTTGAAGCAAATATTGAGAGTCCGAGTCAAAAGATTGGTGCAACTAAGACTCAGGCCTTTCGGCCCATCATGCCCATGCTATTACTTTCAACCACCTATCCCTTTTTACGGCTTTAACTCCATATCCCTCTCCACCCACAGCTTGCAGGAGTGTTCCGGTTCGGGTCGCCAACTTCCTCACTCCCAAATATGGGACAAAAGGTCAAAATACGGGACAAATTCCCCACGGCAATTCGTTGACCGACTCGGCCGTGGCTTGGTGAATGATGAGTTGGCCCCGGGTGCTGGACTGTACACAAAGCCCAGCCGGCGGGCCAGCTGAGGAGTTTTGACCCAGGCCGCGCAAAGTCCGGCACCCCATCCAACTCATGAACCGATGATCGGCCCAAGAGAAGGAGGGGTGGTGGTGGTGTCGGCGGTGAGCGAAGGTCCGAAGGTCGGACAGCTGGCCGGGCTGCCGACCGACCGACGGGGCCACGGGCGAGGCGCTGCTGCTGCTGCTGCACTCCATGGGCTGCACTACGTCGGGACGGGCGAGGCGGGGCCGGGCGCGGCGCTCCGACCCGACAGTCCCCTCGACCCGAGTAGTAGCAGTCAAATACGGGACAAGGGCGGTCCCGTACGGGACAAACCAATTTAGCCCAAAATACGGGATGTCCCGGCTAATACGGGACAGTTGGGAACCCTAGCTCCAGCTGTACGAGGCAGCGTCAGTAAACGCACGTCACCAGGTTCAAGAGCAAAGTGCTCCACACCATCGCAACTATGGCGCAGCGGTAGAGTTGCTGCCTCACAGCGCCAGAGACCCTGGTTCTGTCTGTAGGGAGTTTGCACGTTCTCCCCGTGACCACGTGGGTTTTCTCCGGGTGCGCCGGTTTCCTCCCACACTCCAAAGACGCACAGGTTTGTAGGTTGATTGGCCTGGTATCAATGTAACTTGTCCCTAGTGTGTGTAGATCAGGGGTTCACAACCTTTTTCGTCCCGTTTACCCCATGGCAACTTTTTGAAAGTAAATTTACCCCCACCCTGTTTTTGGTTCAGTAATTGAGCTTACACTTCTAACATATTAAAGTAACTGACAAAGGGGAAATATTAAAATACTGTTTTTTTAACAAATCCAGAATCAACAAATTTGCCCCCTGGGGGTAAACTAACCTCAGGTTAGGAACCCTTGGCATAGATAGTGTTAGTGTGCAGGTATCGCTGGTCAGCGCGGACTCGGTGGGCCGAAGAGCCCATTTCCGTGCTGTATCTCTAAACTAAACGTGTATTCATTCACTGGAGTTTAGAAGGAAGAGGGGGGATCTTATAGAAACATATAAAATTATAAATGGACTGGACAAGCTAGATGCAGGAAAAATGTTCCCAATGTTGGGCGAGTCCAGAACCAGGGGCCACAGTCTTAGAATAAAGGGGAGGCCATTTAAGACTGAGGTGAGAAAAAACGTTTTCACCCAGAGAGTTGTGAATTTGTGGAATTCCCTGCCACAGAGGGCAGTGGAGGCCAAGTCACTGGATGGATTTAAGAGAGAGTTAGATAGAGCTCTAGGGGCTAGTGGAATCAAGGGATATGGGGAGAAGGCAGGCACGGGTTATTGATTGGGGACGATCAGCCATGATCACAATGCATTGCGGTGCTGGCTCGAAGGGCCGAATGGCCTCCTCCTGCACCTATTTTCTATGTTTCTATGTAAACTAAACTGAACTTCCTCAGGAAGTTCCTCTGACTGGATGGGCTGAATGGCCTAATACTACTCCTATCACCTATGATCTTATGATCACCGCTGGAAGCGTGTTCTGGGTATTCACCACCTTCTGTGTTTAAAAAAAACATAATCATGCTGAGCTAACATTATTTCAAAGACGTTTCAAAGACATTTCCTTAACTATGGCCAGACAACGGCGGAAAAACGAACACTTAAACTTTGGAAACACACGTGAGTCCCTACTGTGAAGATGTGGATTACAAACATGTCCGAGACACTACATTTGGAAAATACTAGGCTTGTCTTGGCGGAAAAACCAGATCAATGTTTCAAGACATGGACACCCTTTACCGAATTCTTACAAGGATAGTATGGCCCAGAGAGTTGTGAATTTGTGGAATTCCCTGCCATTGAGGGCAGTGGAGGCTAAATCACTGGATGGATTTAAATCACAACTTTGGATTTAAATCCAACTATGGGTTGGGTGAGGTGGAGGGGGGAGGGGGGGGAGGGGGAGACGAGAGGCAGGTATATCTCCACTTTTTCCTTTCTTTTTTTTCTCCTTCTCCTCTCTTACGTCTTTACCCACTCTGTGGCCACGCTACTTTGGTAGTCTAGTGTCCAATCTTTTCACCGTTCACTTTTTCCCTCTCTTGTTCGTTCTCTTATCTTTTCCCTTCTTTTCAAGTTAAAAGGTTAAAATGGAAGCTGTACAATAACTGTATCGTTTTCCGTGCCGATTGTTTTATTCTTGTGCAATTGCTTCTAATAAAAAGAATCAAAACTCACAACAACAAAAATCACCCCCTGCGCAGTTAACGCACCTCATCGACTGTAGCTGAGGGAACATCACTGGGCAACATCCCACAGCTCGGAGTTAGCACACCACGCGGTGACATCCGCTTACGTACAGACGTTACTCCTGAAATCACCTTTTCTCGTTTGGTTCAGTTATTCCAGTGGATGAACCAGATCAAAATTAACTTGAATCACAAGCTGATATTTTCAAGAAGGATTTATTTTCGGAAGCGGTTGACAACTGAATAAAGAAAATGATGGGTGGGTACAACTTTAATGAGCCGTCAATTGTAGTGCTCGGGTTACAGCTGCAGGAGTAGACTAAATACATCTGAACAGCTTCCCTGTAATGTGAAATTTGTTTAATTCCAGTTAAAGCTGCATTGCACCACCAGTCAGTCCGCGCAGCTTAAAACATTCAGAATTCAATTACTTCGCTCCCATTGCCAAAAAAAATCAATCTGAATGTGATGTGCCTCTATGATTTATTTCCAACGTGGGTCCAAGATTATGATGATACTGACCCAAACCACCCATACAGTTCCCACTGAGAGATGTGTTTCGTAGCCAGAGAACGGCCATCGCTCCCGATTAGACAAAAGGCAATAGGTGCAGGAGTAGGCCATTCGGCCCCTGGGAAGCGTAGCTGCCTTTCCCCAATGAAGACAGAGAGGCAGAGAGCTTTAGGAGAAGGAATTCTGGTGCCGGTGATACAGACAGCTGAGGGCAAGGTCAGCGAAGGAGAGCAGAAGGATTGAGTGGATGAAGAAGCGGCCAGAATCACAGCTGAGCCTAATCCCGCTGTCATCAAATTTCCACAAGCGCTCTTGTCCATAATATCTAACAGATAACATGAAAAACCGTGCTGTTCTCAGCTGTCATCAAGCAACTGGAACATCCTACCAACAACTAGAGAGCGGTCCTGAACTACTATCTACCTCATTGGAGACCATCGGACTGTCTTTGATTGGACTTTATCTTGCACTAAACGTTATTCACCTTATTCCCTTTGTCATGTATCTGTACACTGTAGAAGGATGAGAGGATATCTTATTGAAACCTATAAGATTGTTAAGGGTTTGGACACGCTAGAGGCTGGAAACATGTTCCCGATGTTGGGGGGAGTCCAGAACTAGGGGCCACAGTTTAAGAATAAGAGGTAAGCCATTTAGAACGGAGACGAGGAAACACTTTTTCACACAGAGAGTTGTGAGTCTGTGGAATTCTCTGCCTCAGAGGGCGGTGGAGGCAGGTTCTCTGGATACTTTCAAGAGAGAGCTAGATAGGGCTCTTAAAGATAGCGGAGTCAGGGGATATGGGGAGAAGGCAGGAACGGGGTACTGATTGGGGATGATCAGCCATGATCACATTGAAAGGGCCGAATGGCCTACTCCTGTACCTATTGTCTATTGTCTATAACCCGTGTCTCCGGCGCTGCATTCGCTGTAAGGCAGCAACTCTACCGCTGCGCCACCGTGACTGTGTATTGTCTTCCCGCTGACTGGTTAGCACGCAACAAAGGCTTTTCACCGTACCTCGGTTCACGTGGCAATAAACTAAAATGGTGTGGATGTGGAGAGGATGTTTCCACCAGTGGGAGAGTCTAGGACTAGAGGTCACGGCCTCAGAATTAAAGGACGTTCCTATAGGAAGGAGAGGAGGAGGAATTTCTTTAGTCAGAGGGTGATGAATCTGTGGAATTCTTTGCCACGGACGGCTGTTGAGGCCACAAGTCAGTGGATATATTTGAGGCAGAGATAGATGGATTATTGATTAGTGCGGGTGTCAGGGGTTATGGGAAGAAGGCAGAAGAATGGGGTTGAGAGGGAGAAATAGATCAGCCGTGATTGAAAGGCAGAATAAACTTGATGGGCCGAATGGCCTAGTTCTGCCCCCATCACATATGAAGATGGAATGTTTGGCAACTGGGAAATCACATAATTCCAGGCGGACTGAACGTTAAGGGCCTGTCCCACTTACGCGACTTTTTCGGCGACTTGCCGGCACCCGTCATAGGTCGTTGCAGGTCGCCGAAAATTTTCGACGTGTTGAAAATCCAGCGGCGGCCAGAACAAGGTACGACTCTTTGGGCGACTACTCACGTCCGTACGGGCGTCACCCCGCGACATGTCGCCTGTACGGTCGCGAGTCGTCTCCTCAGTCGCCGAAAGAGTCGTAGCGTCTTTCTGGTGGCCGCTGGATTTTCAGCGTGTTGGACATTTTCGGCGACCTGCAACGAACTATGACGGGAGCCGGCAGTCACCGAAACAGTCGCGTAAGTGGGACAGGCCCGTTAGTGGGACAGGTCCGTTCAGCGAAACGATCGACCAGTCTACGCTTGCTCGCGCCGATATATATTGCTTTTTATGAACTTGATGATCTATGAGAACAGAAGAATATCAGACAGTTCCCGATGGCCACAAACAGTAGCGAAGCACAACAGGCAAAGCTAATTCCCACCACCCTGCTCGGATATTTTTTACTCAAACTACCCAGGAGAACAATTGAAGTGGAATTAGTTGACGGAGGTAATACGATCTTCCCCTTCGTACTTGTATAACCATCCCTGCCCGTGGAGTGTCTATGTTTAAAGCCAACTTTATCATGGCAGTCAGCTTGGTGTACACACACCCACGCCCACACACACACCCACACACACACACCCACACCCGCGCACCCACACGCGCACCCACACGCGCACCCACACGCGCACCCACACGCGCACCCACACGCGCACCCACACGCGCACACCCACGCGCACACCCACACACACCCACACACACCCACACACACCCACACACACCCACACACACCCACACACACCCACACACACCCACACACACCCACACACACCCCCACACACACACACACACACACACACACACACACACACACACACACACACACACACACACACACACAGTCTCAGTCTCATACACAGAGTCTCAGTCACACACACACAGTCCCAGACACACACACACATACACAGATTCTCAGACACACAGAGTCTCACACACACAGTCACACACAGAGTCTCACACACACAGTCACACACACACAGGGACCCCCCCCCCCCCCAGAGCCAAATACACTTCAGCTGACAGGCACTAGTGTGGTTTCTGGGGCTTCAATGACAATGCTGAGATCATACCGGGAGGTTTGATATTGTATAACAGGTTATTAGTGGAGGACTAATAGCCGGGCACAAAGAAACATGAAGCAGCTCTGGAACGAAAGATTCCGCCAGTGAAACATACCCTCAACGATGGTTTATTCGTAGAGTCAGGGAGTCATACAACAGGGAAACAGGCCCTTCGGCCCAACACGTCCCTGCCGGTCAACATGCGCCATCCATGCTAGACACACCTGCCAGTGGCGCAGCGGTAGAGTTGCTGCCTCACAGCGCCAGAGACCCGGGTTCAATCCCGACCACGGGTGCTGTCTGTACGGAGTTTGTACGTTCTCCCCCGTGACCTGCGTGGGTTTTCTCCAAGATCTTTGGTTTCCTCCCACACTCCAAAGACCTACAGGTTTGTGGGTGAACTGGCTTGGTATAAATGCAAATTGTCCCCAGTGTGTGTAGGATAGTGTTAGTGAGCGGGGATCGCTGGTCGGCGCGGACTCGGTGGGCCGAAGGGCCTGTTTCCGCGCTGTATCTCTAAAGAAAACTAAAAACATCCGTGATGATTGAATGGCGGAGTAGACTTGATGAGCCGAATAAAGAGTAGGAATTAACGGGTCCTATTCAGAATCACAGGCAGTGACTAGGGAGGGAGGGATGGTTGAAGAGAGCGCGCGAGACAGAGGGCGCGAGACAGAGGGCGAGAGAGAGAGAGAGAACGAGAGAGAGAGAGAGAGAACGAGAGAGAGAGAGAGAGAACGAGAGAGAGAGAGAGAGAGAACGAGAGAGAGAGAGAGAGAACGAGAGAGAGAGAGAACGAGAGAGAGAGAACGAGAGAGAGAGAGAGAGAACGAGAGAGAGAGAGAGAGAGAACGAGAGAGAGAGAGAGAGAGAACGAGAGAGAGAGAGAGAGAGAACGAGAGAGAGAGAGAGAGAGAACGAGAGAGAGAGAGAGAGAGAACGAGAGAGAGAGAGAACGAGAGAGAGAGAGAGAACGAGAGAGAGAGAGAGAACGAGAGAGAGAGAGAGAACGAGAGAGAGAGAGAGAACGAGAGAGAGAGAGAGAACGAGAGAGAGAACGAGAGAGAGAGAGAGAACGAGAGAGAGAGAGAGAACGAGAGAGAGAGAGAGAACGAGAGAGAGAGAGAGAGAACGAGAGAGAGAGAGAGAGAACGAGAGAGAGAGAGAGAGAACGAGAGAGAGAACGAGAGAGAGAGAGAGAACGAGAGAGAGAGAGAGAACGAGAGAGAGAGAGAGAACGAGAGAGAGAGAGAGAACGAGAGAGAGAGAGAGAACGAGAGAGAGAGAGAGAACGAGAGAGAGAGAGAGAACGAAGAGAGAGAGAGAGAACGAAGAGAGAGAGAGAGAACGAGAGAGAGAGAGAGAACGAGAGAGAGAGAGAGAACGAGAGAGAGAGAGAGAACGAGAGAGAGAGAGAACGAGAGAGAGAGAGAGAACGAGAGAGAGAGAGAGAACGAGAGAGAGAGAGAGAACGAGAGAGAGAGAGAGAATGAGAGAGAGAGAGAGAACGAGAGAGAGCGCGAGAGAGAGCGGTGGAAGCTTAGTTAACGATTTCTATTCTTAGAAATAGTCAGCCTGAATTCTCCAACATCAGGGAAAATTCCTGAGCTCCATTTTACTGACATTCTCGGTGTTAAATGACTGAATGGAGCTTGTGAAACAATTACGCTGCGTAAGTAAATACAGTGCCTAGACACTAGGAATTAATTAACTTGAAAACTTCATTATCGTTGCAAAGCTTTTGCAAAGTTAATTGGACTGCTGAAGTAGAAAGCATCTTATCGGGATACATCACAGCATGGTTTGGGAACACCTCCATCCAAGATCAGACGGAAATGCAGAGGTCATAAGTGACAGGAGCAGAATTAGGCCATTTTGTCTACTCCACCATTCAATCATGGCTGATCTATCTCTCCCTCCCAACCCCCATTCTCCTGCCTTCTCCCCATAACCCCTGACACCCGTACTAATCAAGAATCTATCTATCTCTGCCTTAAAAATATCCATTGACTTGGCCTCCACAGCCGTCTGTGGCAAATAATTCCACAGATTCACCATCCATAGAGTTAAGGACACAGCCCAGACCGTCACACAAACCAACCTCCCTTCCATTGACTCCATCTACACCTCACGCTGCCTCGGGAAGGCCAGCAGCATCATTAAGGACCAGTCGCACCCTGGCCACTCCCTCTTCTCCCCTCTCCCATCGGGCAAGAGGTACAGAAGTGTGAAAACAAACGCACACCTCCAGATTCAAGGACAGTTTCTTCCCAGCTGTTATCAGGCAACTGAACCATCCTACAACAACCAGAGAGCAGTGCTGAACTACTATCTACCTCATTGGTGACCCTCGGACTATCCTTGATCGGACTTTACCTTGCACTAAACGTTATTCCCTTATCATGTATCTGTACACTGTGGACGGCTCGATTGTAATCATGTCTTGTCTTTCCGCTGGCTGGTTAGCACGCAACATAGAAACATAAACAATAGGTGCCGGAGTAGGCCATTCGGCCCTTCGAGCCTGCACCGCCATTCAATATTATCATGGCTGATCATCCAACTCAGTATCTCGTACCTGCCTTCTCTCCATACCCCCTGATCCCTTTAGCCACAAGGGCCACATCTAACTCCCTCTTAAATATAGCCAATGAACTGGCCTCAACTACCTTCTGTGGCAGAGAATTCCACAGATTCACCACTCTCTGTGTAAATTTTTTTTTTTCTCATCTCAATCCTAAAAGATTTCCCCCTTATCTTTAAACTGTGACCCCTTGTTCTGGACTTCCCCAACATCGGGAACAATCTTCCTGCATCTAGCCTGTCCAACCCCTTAAGAATCTTGTAAGTTTCTATAAGATCCCCCCTCAATCTTCTAAATTCTAGCGAGTACAAGCCGAGTCTATCCAGTCTTTCTTCATATGAAAGTCCTGCCATCCCAGGAAACCAGGCGACCTCGGTACACGTGACAATAAACTAGAGTACAAAATCATGAGAGGAATAGATCGAGTAGAAGCCTCTTGCCCAGAGTAGGGGAATCGAGAACCAGAGGACATAGTTTCAAGGTGAAGGGGAAAAGATTTAATCGGAATCTGAGGGGTAACTTTTTCCACACAAAGGGTGGTGGGTGTATGGAACGAGCTGCCAGAGGAGGTTGTTGAGGCTGGGACTATCGCAAAGTTTAAGAGGCATTTGGACAGGTACATGGATAGGGCAGGTTTGGAGGGATATGGGCCAAACGCAGGCAGGTGGGACTAGTGTAGAAGTGGCATGTTGCTAGGTGTGGGCAAGTTGGGCCGAGGGACCCGTTTCAACGCTGTATCACTCCAACTAACTCTTGCACAAGAGCTAAGGGCATGTCCCACTTTCCCGAGCTGCTCACGAATTCTCCCGAGTTGTCCCCTCGATTCAAACTTTGAGAATAGACAAAAGACAATAGGTGCAGGAGTAGGCCATTTGACCCTTCGAGCCAGCACCGCCATTCACTGCGATCATGGCTGATCATCCCCAATCAGTACCCCGTTCCTGCCTTCTCACCATATCCCCTGACTCCACTATTTTTTTTAATTTTTATTTTTTTATTTTTTATTTATTAGAAGTACATTACATTACAACCACATACATTAGTACTCGTCACTTATGTCTTCTTACAATTAATGTACTCCATTTGTTTTTTACACTAGTAAAAGGAAAAGATTGAAAGAAAGAAGAAAGTGAAGGAAAAAGTGAGAGTGTAGAAAATGTGACAACAAAAAAGGACGAAGACCCTATAAGAGCAAAATTAAAAAAACAAAAGAAAAAGAGTTAAGAAATAGACCCTAGAAAAGAAGGAGAAAGAGAAAGAGGAAAAAGAGAGAAACAAATATTTTTATGAGCATTACGCAAATGGGACATACCAACTCTTCAACTAGCATCCCCCCTTACCTGACCTCAATTTTTTTTTTTTTAAGGTACCTTTGCACCCTATGACTCCACTATTTTTAAGAGCCCTATCTAGCTCTCTCTTGAAAGTATCGAGAGAACCGGCCTCCACCGCCCTCTGAGGCAGAGAATTCCACAGACTCACAACTCTCTGTGAGAAAAAGTGTTTCCTCGTCTCCGTTCTAAACAGCTTACTCCTTATTCTTAAACTGTGGCCCCCTGGTTCTGGACTCCCCCAACATCGGGAACATGTTTCCTGCCTCTAGCGTGTCCAAGCCCTTAACAATCTTGTTTGTATGTTCATAATGTTTGTAACGGGTCTGTAGATATATCGTAGCGGCTCCTTAGGTCAGCCGTAGGTACTCGGGGCATTAAATGTTCCAATTTTTCTCCTCCCGACTATCTTTTTACTCGTGGACATTATTTGTCATGCTGGAAAAAATCGTCCCGACTTACCTAATACCCCGAGTACCTACAGCTGACATAACGAGCCTCTACGGTATATCTACGGACTCCGACAGACTCGCTACGGACAATCTCCGAGTCCGAATCAGGGGGAAACTCGGGAGAATTCGTGAACAACTCGGGGAAAGTGGTACAGGGGCTTTACTCTGACTCTAACCCCCACAGCACAACACCACTACCCAGGGGATGTTTACCCAAGTTCTGAAAGCCCCTTTGGATTATAAACGCAACAGAAACCCAGGATCAAACCAGTCGCCAAAAACATTTTTGTAATGGAGATTTTATTTGATTTTTTTTGTGCAAAGAAATATTGTTTCAGGAGGCGATGCAAGGAGATTTTATTTGATTTTCGGTCTGTGTGTGTGGAAAAAAAATCTTCAAAAACGCTCTTAAAATAGTGCGCGATCAGATACAAACATTAATTCACCGCAGCTGGCAAAATACAGAGCAACAGAAATACTGCTAAACCTCTCCAAAAGAAATATAGACATTCAGACGACTCACCTTCATCTTAACTGCCGCCCTGTGGCTATTTGCACCACTATTTTTATGATCGGATGCAAGAATTAAATGTTTAACGTGCACTGGGAAATAAGTGCAAGCAATTTCGAAAGGCAAAGATTGTTTTTGATAAAATATATATGATGCAATTTGAAGCATTGGCTGGAAAAGGTGCAATTCTTGCATTGATGTACGGAGAAACACCATAAGACATCAGAGCAGAATCAGGCCATTCAGCCCATCCAGTCTACTCTGCCATTCAATCATGAATTATCTATTTTTTCCCCCCACAACCCTATTCTCCTGCCTTTAGACTTTAGAGATACAGCGCGGAAACAGGCCCTTCGGCCCAACTGGCCCACACCGGCCAACATGCCCCATCTACGCTAGTCCAACCTGCCCGCGTTTGGCCCATATCCCGCCAAACCCCCCATATCCATGTAACTGTCTAATCGATTCTTAAGCTGGGATAGTCAACAGACAATAGGTGCAGGAGTAGGCCATTCGGCCCTTCGAGCCAGCACCACCATTCAATGTGATCATGGCCGATCATCCACAATCAGTACCCCGTTCCTGCCTTCTCCCCATATCCCCTGATTCCGCTATCTTTAAGAGCCCTATCTAGCTCTCTCTTGAAAGTATCAAGATAACCGGCCTCCACTGCCCTCGGAGGCAGAGAATTCCACAGACTCACAACTCTCTGTGAGAAAAAAGTGTTTCCTCATCTCCGTTCTAAATGGCTTACCCCTTATTCTTAAACTATGGCCCCTGGTTCTGGACTCCCCCAACATTGGGAACATGTTTCCTGCCTCTAGCGTGTCCAAACCCTTAATGTTTCAATACGATTCCCTCTCATCCTGCCTCCAAACCTGTCTTATCCATGTACCTGTCTAAATGTTTCTTAAACGTTGGGATAGTCCCGGCCTCAACTACCTCCTCAGGCAGCTTGTTCCATACACCCACCACCCACAGTGTGAAAAAGGTTACCCTGAGGTTCCTATTAAATCGTTTCCCCCTCACCTTGAATCCATGCCCTCTTGTGCTTGAGTCCCTTTGGGCAAGAGATTCAGTGCGTCTACCCGATCTATTCCTCTCGACAAAAATGCTTGAGAAACTCAGCGGGTGAGGCAGCATCTACGGAGCGAAGGAATAGGCGACGTTTCGGGTCGAGACCCTTCTTCAGACTCGACACGAAACGTAGCCCATTCCTTCGCTCCAGAGACGCCGCCTCACCCGCTGAGTTTCTCCAGCATTTTTTGTCCGCCTCCGATTTCTCCAGCATCTGCAGTTCTTTCTTAAACAAACTACAGAGAAGCTCATTTTAAATTGATCGCAGGAGCGGCCACTCACAATCAACGCAGTCCTCCAAAGCAAATCTACACACAAAGGCCATTTATCTTCATTACGGCAACATACATAGACACTGAAAGAAGATGCTGGCAAGTAAAGGAGGATAGTGTGGTGGTGGTGGGGGGGGGGGTGGTTGGAGGGAAGGGGTGAGTGGCAGAGGGAGAGAGTGGGTGTGATGGGATTAGAATCACATCTCTCTCAACGCTCGGGCAAGTGGTAAATGACAGGAGCATCGTGATAAAACACCAACTTATCAAACTGAGAATCGTTAATGGTGAAATGCAACCTCACAATTAACTTTACCAATTAAACATTGGAAGGAATATTTCTTATCGACATAAACTATCATGGAAAATAGCACAGGAGAATATTCGTCACAGAGGCTGGCACGGTGGCGCAGCGGTAGGAGTTGCTGCCTCACAGCGCCAGAGACAATAGACAATAGGTGCAGGAGTAGGCCATTTGGCCCTTCGAGCCAGCACCGCCATTCAATAGAGAATAGACAATAGGTGTAGGAGTAGGCCACTTGGCCCTTCGAGCCAGCACCGCCATTCAATAGACAATAGACAATAGACAATAGGTGCAGGAGTAGGCCATTCAGCCCTTCGAGCCAGCACCACCATTCAATGTGATCATGGCTGATCATCCCCAATCAGTACCCCGTTCCTGCCTTCTCCCATATCCCCTGACTCCGCTATCTTTAAGAATCCTATCTAGCTCTCTCTTGAAAGTATCCAGAGAACCGGCCTCCACCGCCCTCTGAGGCAGAGAATTCCACAGACCCACAACTCGGGTTCCATCCCGACTACGGGTGCTGTCTGTACGGAGTTTGTACGTTCTCCCCGTGACCTGTGTGGGTTTACTCCGGGTGCTCCGGTTTCCTCCCACACTCCAAGACGTGCAGGTGCGTGGGTTATTTGGCTTCGGTATAATTGTAAATTGTCCCCAGTGTGTGTGTGTGTGTGGGGGGGTGATTGTGGTTGGCTCGGACTCGATGGGCCGAAGGGCCCGTTTCCCCGCGGTATCTCAAAACTAAAAACTAAAAACTCAACTATCATCAGATTGAAGAGAGACTCAAACCGTTACAGCCAGTAGTGTTTACGAAAAGATTGTAAATCAAAAGATCAAGAAATAACTGTGTTTACAATGAACAGTCGGTCGACAAAAATGCTGGAGAAACTCAGCAGGTGAGACAGCATCTATGGAGCGAAGGAATAGGTGACGTTTCGTGTCGAGACTTGGGCAGTTTACACCCCAGCGGTATGAACATTGACTTCTCCAATTTCAGGTAGTCCTTGCTTACTCCCTCCTCCTCCTTCCCCTCCCCTCCCCAGCTCTCCCACAGCCCACTGTCTCCGCCTCTTCCTTTCTTCTTCCCGCGCCCCCCCCCCTCCCAACCCCCACATGAGTCTGAAGAAGGGTTTCGACCCGAAACGTCACCTATTCCTTCTCTCCATAGATGCTGCCTCACCCACTGAGGTTTTCCAGCAATTTTTTTCCACCTTTGATTTTTCCAGCATCTGCAGTTCTTGCTGAAATGAACAGTGGTCGTTTGCTTATTTTAGACATTACTTTAGACTTTAGAGATACATGGTGAAAAGAGGCCCTTCGCCCACCAAGTATACGCCGACCAGACATTACTAGCACTATCCAACGAGCTAGGAACAATTTTTACCAGACAGTTAACCTACTGTACGTCTGTGGAGTGTGTGAGGAATCCGGAGCTCCTGGAGAAAACCCACACGGTCACAGGGAGAACGTGCAAACTCCATACAGACAGCACCTGTGGTCAGTATCGAACTTTGGTCTCTGGCGCTGTGAGGCAGCAACTCTACCGCTGCTCCACTGCTTTTGAGGAGGTCCTCCTGATAAAGACGGCCTCTTTTGCAACTCAAAACAAATCTAACACACAAGTACGGATTGTTTGCTCCCGGCACCTTCCAACCACATCCAGAGAGTGGTCCTGAACTACTATCTACCTCTTTGATGACCCTCTGACTATCCTTGATTGGATTTGGCAGGATTTACCTTGCACTAAACATTATTCCCTTATCCTGTATCTGTACACTGTAAACGGCTCGATTGTAATCATGTATTGTCTTTCTGCTGACTGGATAGCACGCAACAAAAAAGCTTTTCACTGTACCTCAACAGACAATAGGTGCAGGAGTAGTGTTTAAGGAGGAACTGCAGATGCTGGAAAATCGAAGGTAGATAAAAAGTGCTGGAGAAACTCAGCGGGTGCAGCAGCACCTATGGAGTGAAGGAAATAGGCAAAGTTTCGGGCTGAAATGTTTCGGGTCTGAGAAGGGTTTCGGCCCGAAACGTTGCCTAGTTCCTTCGCTCCATAGGTGCAGGAGTAGGCCATTCAGCCCTTCAAGCCAGAACCGCCATTCAATGTGATCATGGCTGATCATCCCCAATCAGTACCCCGTTCCTGCCTTCTCCCCATATCCCCTGACTCCGCTATCTTTAAGAGCCCTATCTAGCTCTCTCTTGAAAGTATCCAGAGAACCTGCCTCCACCGCCCTCTGAGGCAGAGAATTCCACTACCTCGTCACAATAAACTAAACTGAAACTGAACCAAACTACTTATTTCCACGTTAAAGTAATAAAACATGAAGAGATTTCAATGTGCTGAGAGATGCAAAGTAATGTCATTACTCTAAGAGTTAAAACCATTGCACAAGGCGTACTGCATATTATCTGGAGAATGATCTGTAAATCTCTGTCCTATTAATTGAAATCTCTATTCTCTGTGCGCACTGTGCAACAGAGTGAGAGAGAGAGAGAGAGAGAGAGAGATTTAGCAGCTGCAATGCCCCTTTGTACGTGGATCAATTAATGAATTATGAATTAACAAGTTTAGTGGCCAAGTATACACATACAGGGAATTTGCTTTGGTGCTCCGCCCACGTGACAACATGACTAGGCTTGTATTCACTGGAGTTCAGAAGGATGAAGGGGCATCTTATAGAAACATATAAAATTATTAAAGGACTGGACAAGCTAGATGCAGGAAAAATGTTTCCAATGTTGGGCGAGTCCAGAACCAGGGGCCACAGTCTTAGAATAAAGGGGAGGTCATTTAAGACGGAGGTGAGAAAAACCCTTTTTCACCCAGAGAGTTGTGAATTTGTGGAATTCCCTGCCACAGAGGGCAGTGGAGGCCAAATCACTGGATGGATTTAAGAGAGAGTTAGAGAGAGCTCTAGGGGCTCGTGGAATCAAGGGATATGGGGAGAAGGCAGGCACGGGTTATTGATTGGGGACGATCAGCCATGATCACAATGAATGGCGGTGCTGGCTCGAAGGGCTGAATGGCCTCCTCCTGGACCTATTTTCTATGTTTCTATGCAGTGACAGTTAGGAATGACACATAATCGTCAGTGAGTCAATGCCCCCAAAATGTTTCCCCTAGAATCACACTGAGTTTCACCACAATTCTGTTTTGTCATCTACAATTTTCTCCAGGGTTACGATCAGACACACGAGAAGTCTTCTAGCAGTTATCCAATGCTCGAGTGCACACAGCGAGTTATAGCCCTGTCCCACGGTACGAGTTCATTCCAAGAGCTCTCCCGAGTTTAAAAAAATCAAACTCGTTGTAAGCACGGAGAATGAACGTAGCGGGTACGTCGGAGCTCGGGGACGTCTCTTAGCGGCTCGTAACGCTAACGGCAGGTACTCGGGAAGACTCGCTAACGGCAGGTAAGCTCGGGAAGACTCGTGAAGGTTTTTCAACACGTTGAAAAAATGTCCACGAGAGCCCCGAGTACCGACGAGCGGCCATTACCGTAAATCTCCGAGTTCAAATCAGGGCAAACTCGGAAGAACTCTTGGAATGAACTTGTACCGTGGGACAGGGGTTTAAATTGACAGCGTGCAGCGATAGCAATAAAGGCGTAGACTATTTTCTAAATGGAGAGAGAATCCAGAAATCGGAGGTGCAAAGGGACTTGGGAGCGTTGGTGCAGGATTCCCACAAAGTTAATCTGCAAGTCGAATCAGTAGTAAAGAAAACAAACTCCATGCTAGCATTTATTACTAGAGGGCTTGTACACAAAAACAGGGATGTAATGCTGAGGCTCTATAAGGAGCTGGTCAGGCCACATTTGGAATATTGTGAGCAGTTTTTGGGCCCCATATCTGAGGAAGGATGTGTCGGCTCTGGAGAGGGTCCAGACGAGGTTTACAAGAATGATCCCAGGAATGAGTGGGTTAACCTATGATGAGAGTTTGTCGGCACTGGGCCTGTACTCACTGGAGTTTAGAAGAATGAGGGGGGACCTCGTTGAAACGTACAGAATAGTGAAAGGCTTGGATTGAGTGGATGTGGAGAGGATGTTTCCACTGGCGGGAGAGTCTAAGACCAGAGGTCATAGCCTAGAATAAAAGGATGTACCTATAGAAAGGAGATGAGGAGGAATTTCTTTAGCCAGTGGGTGGCGAATCTGTGGAATTAATGGCCACAGAGGCCATAAGTGGATATCTGTGAGGCGGAGATTGACAGATTCTTGATCAGTACGGATGTCAGGGGTTACGGGGAGAAGGGGGTTAGGAGGGAGAGATAGATCAGTCATGATTAAATGGCGGAGTAGACTTGATGGGCCGAATGGCCTAATTCTGCTCCAAGATCTTATGAACATTGATTCAGAGGAGTTTGTTCATGCTCTCGCTCGATGCCCACAAACTGTATGGCAACTCAGTCGCTGGTGAAGAAGGATAACAGATGTGGGCAAGTCTCCCCTGTGATCTTCCATTCCTTTCTCTTCCCCTGTCATAAGGTCATAAGTGATGGAAGCAGAATTAGGCCATTCGGCCCCTTCTCTCCACCATTCAGTCATGGCTGATCTATCTCTCCCTCCTAACCCCATTCTCCTGCCTTCTTCCCATAACCCCTGACACCCATGCTAATCAAGATTTTTTTCTACCAATGTTCAAAAGATTCTAGCAGCAGGATTAGACCATTCGGCCCATCAAGTCTACTCTCTCATTCAATCACGGCTGATCTATCTCTCCCTCTCATTCTCCTGCCTGCTCCCCATCACCCCCGACACCCGTACTAATCAAGAATATGTCAATCTCCGCCTTAAAAAATATCCATTGACTTGGCTTCTACAGCCGTCTGTGGCAATGAATTCCACAGAATCACCATCCTCTGACTAAAGAAATTTCTCCTCATCTTCCCTACGTAACGTCCTTTAATTCTGAGGCTCCTGACTTACTAGAGGGGTAGATTGTGTAGTCTCTTGCCCAGAGTAGAAGACAGGAGGATGTACTGAAGGGTGGTGAATGTTGTGTCTCTTTCAAGAAGGGCTGCAGGGAAAATGCTGGGAACTATAGCCCGGTGAGCTTAACATCTATAGTTGGTAAGTTACTGTAGAGTATTCTGAGGGATAGGTTATACAGGCATTTGGATGGACAAGGGTTGATTAGGGACAGTCAGCATGGTTTTGTACGTGGGAGGTTGTGTCTCACAAATCTGATTGATTTTTTTGAAGACGTGACCAAAATGGTCGATGAGGGCAGAGCTGTAGATGTTGTGTACATGGACTTCAGTAAGACGTTCGACAAGGTTCCGCATGGTAGGCTGCTCTCGAAGGTTAGATCGCTTGGGATCCAAAGGAAGATAGCAGAATGGATAGCAAATTGGCTCCATGGAAGGGTGATGGTGGAAGGTTGCTTCTCGGGCTGGAGGCCTGTGACTAGTGGTGTGCCTCAGGGTTCGGTGCTGGGCCCGTTACTGTTTGTCATCTACATCAATGATTTGGATGAGAACATACAGGGCAAGATTAGCAAGTTTGCTGATGATACAAAAGTGAGTGGTTTTGCAGATAGTGAAGATGGTTGTGAACGATTGCAGCAGGATCTGGATCGATTGGCCAGGTGGGCGGAGGAATGGTTGATGGAATTTAATACAGAGAAGTGTGAGATGTTGCATTTTGGGACGTCGAACAAGGGCAGGACCTACACAGTGAATGGTCGGCCTCTGGGTAGTGTTGTAGAGCAGAGGGATCTAGGAGTACAGGTGCATGGTTCCTTGAAGGTCGAGTCGCAGGTAGATAAGGTGGTCAAAAAGGCTTTTGGCACTTTGGCCTTCATCAGTCAGAGTATTGAGTATAGAAGTTGGGAGGTCATGTTGCAGTTGTATAAGACGTTGGTGAGAGCGCATTTAGAATATTGTGTTCAGTTCTGGGCACCATGTTATAGGAAAGATATTGTCAAGCTGGAAAGGGTTCAGAGAAGATTTACGAGGATGTTGCCAGGACTAGAGGGTGTGAGCTGTAGGGAGAGGTTGAGCAGTCTGGGTCTCTATTCCTTGGAGCGCAGGAGGATGAGGG
>JAXLNO010002698.1:0-38677 GCA_038087875.1 Malacoraja senta | reverse complement strand
AAGAGTGCACATTGTCAGATTTTAATAAAGGCCATTAGATAGATTAGCCATGGTTGAATGGCGGAGTAGATTTGAATGGGCCGAATAGCCTAAATCTACTCCTGTCACTTATGACCTTCTAACTACCTGTAACGCTCCATCATTAATCATCTTGCTTGCTTTAACCTTTCAAATTTATACAGTTCACACTGTGTACATCATGGATTATGATAGTATATTCTATTTATCATTTTTTGATCAACTCTTCCAATTAAGTTTTCAAAATGTATATACATGTATCTGTAGATGATGGATTCCCGAACAAAACACACAAAGTGCTGGAGTAACTCAGTGGGTCAGGTAGCAAGAGCCATTCTCTTCACAGACGTATTAGACTTTTTTTTAGACTTTAGAGATACAGATCCTTCGGCCCACCGAGTCCGTGCCGACCAGCGATCACCCCGTACATTAGCACTATCCTACACACACACTCGGGACAATTTACAATTTTTACCGAAGCCTATTAACCTACAAACCTGCACGTCTTTGGAGTGTGGGAGGAAACCGAAGACCTCGGAGATAAACCCACGGGGAGAAGGTACAAAACTCTGTACAGACAGCGCCCCCGGGTCCCAGGTGCTGTGAGGCAGCAGCTCTACCGCCGGGGCCACCGTGCCGCTCTAAGATGATGCCTGACCCGCCGAGTTACTCCAGCACTTTGAGTTTAGCTCAAGACACAGTCTGTAATGGGTTGCAGAAATATATATTGGCAAACGTCTCCACAAAGGCAAACATTTCGAATGGCGCAATTTCTCGTTTCTTTTCAGGCAGACTCTCTTGTGCTCTTCCCTCTTGCCGGTTCAGATCTGGCCGAAATTATAGTTTCTCCAAAATTGACACAAAAGATGAAATAGACAATAGGTGCAGGAGTAGGCCATTCGGCCCTTCGAGCCAGCACCGAGAACTCTCAAGCCTTTCTTGACGTCCTCTGAGGGAGGGCTTATATGTATGTATTTATGTATGTATTAAATCTATGAACCACTGCTGCATAATGTTAGTACCTCCACCAATGTAAAGCACTTTGGTCAACGAGAGTTGTTTTTTAAATGTGCTATAGAAATAAAAATGACTTGACTTGACTTGACTTGACGGTCTGAAGAAATTCCTCCTCATTTCCTTCTTAAGGTACATCCTCTCCACATCAACTCTATCCAGGCCTTTCACTATTCGGTAAGTTGCAATGAGGTCAATAGACAATAGACAATAGACAATAGGTGCAGGAGTAGGCCATTCGGCCCTTCGAGCCAGCACCGCCATTCAATGTGATCATGGCTGATCATCCCCCAATCAGTACCCCGTTCCTGCCTTCTCCCCATATCCCCTGACTCCGCTATCTTTAAGAGCCCTATCTAGCTCTCTCTTGAAAGTATCCAGAGATCGTTCCGTATCAGAAATAAATCTTTAAACTTACCCATAAAATGAATCACTTTAGATCAAAGATTGCTGCAAGATATTTCATATCCCCTTTTTCTGCGTGGCGCAGGATAAGTACGTTGCGTATCGGTTCCGAGAGGTTGTCAACGGTAGTTTAATCTTGGGAGCAGGATGTTTCCAACACTGGCAGCCAACTTCTGTGATTGAATGAGAGAGAGAGAGAGAGAGAGAGGGTGGAGACGTTAAGGGACCTTCTCATTCCCAGCTCGCAAGAGAGGAACTACCATTAACTTGACTGCACCAGTTTTACAAACCACACCACGTGACGACCAACTGGGAAATGAAATTCATCTGCGTCAGTGTCTGCGGACTATCTCCGTACAACGGTCAGGGTATTGAGTACAGAAGTTGGGAGACAGACACAAAAAGCTGGAGTACTCTCCACTCCATTCAAGGACCCAAGCAGTCGTTCCAGGTGCGACCTGCATCTCCTCCAACCTCATCTATTGCATCCGCTGCTCTAGATGTCAGCTGATCTACATCGGTGAGACCAAGCGCTGGCTTGGCGATCGTTTCGCCGTACGCCTCCGCTCGGTCCGCATTAACCAACCTGATCTCCCGGTGGCTCAGCACTTCAACTCCCCCTCCCATTCCGAATCCGACCTCTCTGTCCTGGGCCTCCTCCGTGGCCAGAGTGAGCACCACCGAGAAATTGGAGGAGCAGCACCTCATATTCCGCTTGGGCAGTCTGCACCCTAGCGGCATAAACATTTGACTTCTCCAATTTCCGGTAGCCCTTGCTGTCTCCTCCCCTTCTCAGCTCTCCCTCAGCCCTCGGGCTCCTCCTCTTCCTTTTTTCCTTTCTTCTCCCCGCCCCCCTCCCCCCGCCCTACATCAGTCTGATGAAGGGTTTCGGCCCGAAACGTTGCCTATTTCCTTCGCTCCATAGATGCTGCTGCACCCGCTGAGTTTCTCCAGCACTTTTGTCTACCTTCGATTTTTCCAGCATTTGCAGTTCCTTCTTAAAAGCTGGAGTAACTTAGCGGGACAGGGCAGCATCTCTGGAGAGAAGGAAATGGGTGGCGTTTCGAGGTCGAGACCCTTCACCAGACTTAGTAAAGCCCTCTGTCCCACTTTCCCGAGTTACTCACGAATTCTCCCAAGTTTTCCCTTGATTCAGACTCGGGGAATGTCCGTAGCGAGTTTGGTAGGAGCCCGTAGATATTTCGTAGTGTCTCGTAATGCCAGCCGCAGGTACTCGGGGCATCAGGTAAGTCGGGTCGTTTTTCCAGCATGTTGAAAAATGTCCACGAGTTTAAAAAAATAGCCCCCGTACCCCATCGCTGATCGATGAACGAGCTCGGCAGACTTACGCGTGAGGGGAAGCTCGGGAGAATCGTGAGTACCTCGGAAAGTGGGACAGGCCCCTTTAGGGGAAAGGGAAACGAGAGATATAGATGATGATGTAGAGAAGATAAAGAACAAAGAATGAAAAGATATGCAAGAAAGTAACGATGTTGGGTGAAAACGAGAAGCTGGTGCGGACTTGGGTGGGGTGAGTATTTAAGGAGGAACTGCAGATGCTGGAAAATCGAAGGTGGACAAAAGTGCTGGAGAAAACTCAGCGGGTGCAGCAGCAGCATCTATGGAGCGAAGGAAATAGGCAACGTTTCGAGCCGAAGAAGGGTTTCAGCCCGGAAAAACGTTGCCTATTTCCTTCGCCCCATAGATGCTGCTGCAGCCCGCTGAGTTTCTCCCAGCACTTTTGTCTACCTTGGGTGGGGGAGGGATGGAGAGAGAGAGAGAATGCCCGGGTTTACTTGATGTTCCGTGCCCCGACAGAAGTTGGGGAGGTCATGTTGCAGTTGTATAACTCGTTGCTGAGGCCGCAATTAGAGCATTGTGTTCCGTTCTGGGCACCATGTTATAGGAAAGATGTTGTCACGTTGGAAAGGGTACAGAGAAGATTCACAAGAATGTTGCCAGGACTAGAGGGTGTGAGCTTTAGGCAGAGGTTGAGCAGGCTGTGTCTATATTCCTTGGAGCGCAGGGAGGATGAGGGGTGATCTTATAGAGGTGTTATAAAATCATGAGGGGAATAGATTGAGGTGGATGGACAGGGTCTCTTGCCCAGAGTGGGAGAATCGAGGACCAGAGGACATAGGTTTAAGGTGAAGGGATTAAAAATGTAATAGGAATCTGAGGGGTAATGTTTTCACACAAAGGGTGGTGGGTGTATGGAACAAGCTGTCAGAGGAGGTAGTTGAGGCAGAGACTGTCCCAACATTGCAGAAATGGTTAGACAGGTACAAGGATAGGGCAGGTTTGGAGGGATATGGACCCAACACGGGCAGGTGGGACTAGTGTAGCTGGGACATTGTTGGCCGGTGTGGGCAAGTTGGGCCGAAGGGCCTGTTTCCACGCTGTATCGCTATGTGACTCCATGACTCTAACAGCGAGATATTGTGGACGCAGCCCAGACCGTCACACAAACCAACCTCCCTTCCGTTGACTTCATCTACACCTCACGTTGCCTCGGCAAGGCCTGTCGCCTCCTGGCCACTCCCTCTTCTCCCCTCTCCCCATCGGGCAAAAGGTACAGAAGTGTGAAAGCGCACACCTCCAGATTCAGGGACCGTTTCTTCCCAGCTGTTATCAGGCAACTGAACCATCCTATCACCAACTAGAGAGCGGTCCTGAACTACTAGCTACCTCATTGGAGACTATCATTAATCAGACTTTACCGGACTTTATCTTCCACTAAATATTATTCCCCTTGATCATGTATCTGTTTACTGGGGAAGGCTCAATTGTAATCATGTATTTCCTTTCCGCTGAAGATAGACACAAAATGCTGGAGTAACTGAGTGGGTGTTAGGCAGCATCTCTGGATAGAAGGAATTTTAAGAATAAGGGGCAAAGCCATTTAGAACGGAGACGAGGAAACACTTTTCTCACAGAGAGTGGTGAGTCTGTGGAATTCTCTGCCTCAGAGGGCGGTGGAGGCCGGTTCTCTGGATGCTTTTTGAAGAGAGAGCTAGATAGGGCTCTTAAAAATAGCGGAGTCAGGGGATATGGGGAGAAGGCAGGAACGGGGTACTGATTGTGGGATGATCAGCCAAGATCACATTGAATGGCCTACTCCTGCACCTATTGTCTATTGTCTATTGAATGGGTGACGTTTCGGGTTGAAACCCTTCTTCAGACAGTCAGGGGAGAGGGAGACATAGAGATGTTGAAGGGCAAGGTGTGAAAACGAGGGATCAAAGAGGACGAAGGTCAAGGAAAATGTAGAATGGATCATTGTTGGCCGAGGGGAAGGTGACAACGAGGCTTACAATGTAAAATTTAATCAGGGAGGACAGTGGAACTAGTCGGGGGAACTAGGGTGGGGGAGGGACGGAGAGAGAGAAGAGGGAAAGCAAGGGTTGCTTGAAGTTAGGAAGGTCACCCGCTGGGTTGTAAGTTGCCCAAGTGAAATACAGGTTAGCACGTAACAAAAGATTTTCACTTGTACTGTATTGAAACATATAAGATTGTTAAGGGCTTGGACACGCTAGAGGCAGGAAACATGTTCCCGATGTTGGGGGAGTCCAGAACCAGGGGCCACAGTTTAAGAATAAGGAGTAAACCATTTAGAACGGAGA
The DNA here is from genome assembly GCA_038087875.1 of Malacoraja senta. Taxonomy (NCBI): domain Eukaryota; kingdom Metazoa; phylum Chordata; class Chondrichthyes; order Rajiformes; family Rajidae; genus Malacoraja; species Malacoraja senta. Next base: position 33,617 of record JAXLNO010002698.1, on the reverse strand, counting down.
CGAGGAAACACTTTTTCTCACAGAGAGTGGTGAGTCTGTGGAATTCTCTGCCTCAGAGGGCGGTGGAGGCCGGTTCTCTGGATGCTTTCAAGAGAGAGCTAGATAGGGCTCTTTAAAAATAGTGGAGTCAGGGGATATGGGGAGAAGGCAGGGAACGGGGGTACTGATTGTGGGACGATCAGCCATGATCACAGTGAATGGCGGTGCTGGCTCGAAGGGCCCAATGGCCTACTCCTGGACCTATTGTACCTCAGTATACGTGACAATAAACTAAACTCAAACATCAAGAGGAGGTTACAGGGCTGTGCCTTTGGATTCTCCTCCTCATTCAGTTTCAGTTTCAATATCTACATGACTTCCGTGCCACTGTCAACTGTGGTTGTACCAAGGCCTCAGAGTCAGGTGACTGGAAATTCCTAGCGTGCATAGATACGAGTCACACAGCACGGAAACAGTCCCTTTGGCTCAACTGGGTCCACGCCCAACAATATGCCCCGCCTAATCCCCTTAGACTTCCCCGCCTAAGCCAGTCCCATTTACCTGGGTTGGTTTAGTTTTGTTTATTGTCATGTGTACCGAGGTACAGTGAAGAGGATGGCACAGGTGGCGCAGCGGGTAGAGTTGCTGCCTCTAGAGTTGCGCCAGAGACCCGGGTTCCATCCTGAACACGGGTGCTGTCTGTACGGAGTTTGCACGTTCTCCCCCGTGACCCGCATTGGTTTTCCCCCCGAGTGCTCCGGATTCCTCTGACATGGTGAAAGATGTACAGGTTTTTGTCGGTGAATGGACTTCGGCAAAGATTGTAAATTTTCCATGGGCGTGTAGGATGGTTCCCGTGTCGGGGGCTCGCCGGGTCGATGTGGACTCGGTGGGGCCAAAGGGCCTGTTTCTGCTCTGTATCTCTAAACTCTGAATCATGTCTTTGATATTTCCACTCTGTTAAAAACATTCCACCCAATCTATGCCTCTCATAAGTTTATATATTTCTATTATGTCTTGAAGACCGAGATCTTGCTCATAAATGATAGGAGAAGAATTAGGCCATTTGGCCCATCAAGTCTACTCCGCCATTCATTCATGGCTGGTCTACAGTGCCCTCCATAATGTTTGGGACAAAGACCCATCATTTATTTATTTGACAATAGACAATAGACAATAGGTGCAGGAGTAGGCCATTCGGCCCTTCGAGCCAGCACCGCCATTCAATGTGATCATGGCTGATCATCCACAGTCAGTACCCCGTTCCCTGAGTCTTTACTACACAATTTGAGATTTGTAATAGAAAAAAAATCACATGTGGTTAAAGTGCACATTGTTAGATTTTAATAAAGGGTATTTTTATACATTTTGGTTTCACCATGTAGAAATTACAGCTGTGTTTATGGTAAATTCTTGTGGCCAAGTCAATCACCCGATCTGACCCCAATTGAGCATTCCTTTTATATGCTGAAGAGAAAACTGAAGGGGACTAGCCCCCAAAACAAGCATAAGTTAAAGATGGCTGCAATACAGGCCTGGCAGAGCATCACCAGAGAAGACACCCAGCAACTGGTGATGTCCATGAATCGCAGACCTTCAAGTAGTCATTGCATGCAAAGGATATGCAACAAAATACTAAACATGACTACTTTCATTTACATGACATTGCTGTGTCCCAAACATTATGGTGCCCTGAAATAGGGGGGGGACTATGTATAAACACAGCTGTCATTTCTACATGGTGAAACCAAAATGTATAACAATGGCCTTTATTAAAATCTGACAATGTGCACTTTAACCACATGTGATTTTGTTTCTATTACAAATCTCAAATTGTGGAGTACAGAGGCAAATAAATAAATGATGGGTCTTTGTCCCAAACATTATGGAGGGCATTGTATCACTCCCTCCTAACCCCATTCTCCTGCCTTCTCCCCATAACCCCTGACAAAATATCCGTTGACGGCCTCTCACAGCCTTCTGTGGCAATGAATTCCACAGATTCACCACCCTCATCTTTACCCTCAAGCCTTTCTTGACGTCCTCTGAGGGAGGGCTATATGTATGTATTTATGTATGTATTAAATCTATGAACCACTGTTGCATAATGTTAGTACCTTCCACCAATGTAAAGCACTTTGGTCAACGAGAGTTGTTTTTTATATGTGCTATAGAAATAAAAGTGACTTGACTTGACTTGACTCTGTCTAAAGAAATTCCTCCTCGTCTCCTTCTTAAAGGTACATCCTCTCCACATCCACTCAATCCAGGCCTTTCACTCTTCGGTAATTTGCAATGAGGTGTCCCCCTCATCCTTCTAAACTCCAGCGAGTAGAGGCCCAGATATGGTAAACGCTCATCACATGTTACTGTAAACCAACTCATTCCTGGGATCATTCTCGGAAACCTCCTCTGGACCCTGTCGAGGGCCCAGCACAAAATCATTCCTCACAATAATCCAAATGTGGCCTGACCAGCGCCTTATAGAGCCTCAGCGTTACATCCCTGCTTTTGTATTCTTGTCCTCTTGTACTAAATGCTAGCATTACATCTTGTCTGTTTCCAGCCTGATGGAAACCTCTACTGGGGAAAAGCAGAGGAGATGTGCAACTTGAGTGCCCTGGAGAGGAAAAGACTACAAAAAAGTAGTAAACACTGCCCAGTCCATCATCGGCTCTGACCTCCCTTCCATCGAGGGGATCTACCACAGTCGCTGCCTCAAAAAGGCTGGCAGCATCATCAAGGACCCACACCATCCTGGCCACACACTCATCTCCCCTACTACCTTCAGGTAGAAGGTACAGGAGCCTGAAGACTGCAGGAGCCTGAAGACTGCAACGACCAGGTTCAGGAACAGCTACTTCCCCACAGCCATCAGGCTATTAAACCTGGCTCGGACATAACACTGAACTTTACTAGCCAATACTGTTATTTGCACTTTATCAGTATATTGACCATTGTGTATATATTTATAGAATGCCTTGTAGTAAATGCCTACTATGTTCTGTTGTGCTGAAGCAAAGCAAGAATTTCATTGTCCTACCAGGGACACATGACAATAAACTCACTTGACTTGAGATGGACCCGGTTCCTGGATCAGTGTTATCTCCCAATCAACCAGTGTGAAGGTGGACTCTGGAGGGGAAGGTGATGGGAGAGTGAGTAGGATAAAGTGGGATAGGTGTAGGGATTGGGTGTAAATGGGTGGATGATGGTTGGTGAGGACTCGCTGAACCAGATGAACGAGCTGCCGGAGGAGGTAGTTGAGGCAGGGACTATCGCAACATTTAAGAAACAGTTAGACAGGTGCATGGATATGAATGAATGAATAAGTTTATTGGCCAAGTATTCACATACAAGGAATTTGCCTTGGTGCTCCGCCCACAGGTGACAACATTGACAGTTACGAATGACTCAAAAAACATTAAACATTAATAATAAAACATTATTGATTAAATAAAATGTGAATTAAATAAAATACCAGAGCAAAAGGATAGGGCAGGAATTACAAGGTTAATTCCAGGGATGGCGGGACTGTCATATGCTGAGAGAATGGAGCAGCTGGGCTTGTACACTCTGGAGTTTAGAAGGATGAGAGGGTTTCTCATTGAAACATATAAGATTGTTAAGGGTTTGGACACGCTAGAGGCAGGAAGCATGTTCTCGATGTTGGGGGAGTCCAGAACCAGGGGCCACAGTTTAAGAATAAGGAGTAAGCCATTTAGAACGGAGATGAGGAAACACTTTTTCTCACAGAGAGTGGTGAGTCTGTGGAATTCTCTGCCTCAGAGGTCGATGGAGGCAGGTTCTCTGGATGCTTTCAAGAGAGAGCTAGATAGGGCTCTTAAAAATAGCGGAGTCAGGGGATATGGGGAGAAGGCAGGAACGGGGTACTGATTGGGGATGATCAGCCATGATCACAGTGAATGGCGGTGCTGGCTCGAAGGGCCGAATGGCCTACTCCTGCACCCATTGTCTATTGTCTATTGTAAGCAGGTGGGACTAGTGTAGCTGGGACATGTGGGCCGGTGTGGGCGAGTTGGGCCGAAGGGCCTGTTTCCATGCCATGTGACTCTTTGACAGGGGGCCTGTTTCCGTGCTCAATGACCATATGACCCACTAGTGCAAATGTTTTCTCTTTAACACTCAGCTATTTGTGGGGACTTGTTGAGTGAGATTTGGCCGCATTTCAAAATATCTTTGCGGCTGAGAAAACAGCCTTCAGAGCAGGAAGGACACGGCATCAACACTTGGCTTCGCCCTTCCAATTGTTCTCCCTTTCATAAGGTCATGAGGAATAGGAGTAGAATTAGGCCATTCGGCCCATCGAGTCTGCTCCACCATTCACTCGTGGCTGATCTGTCTCTCCCTCCTAACCCCATTCTCCTGCCTTCTCCCCACAACCTCTGACACCCGCACTAATCGAGAATCTATCCATCTCTGCCTTAAATATATCCCCTGACTTGGCCTCCACAGCCTTCTGTGGCAACAGATTCACCACCCTCTGACTGAAGCCACTTTCAAATGCCAGAGGTTGTTTCTCTCGCTTTATAATGCAGTACAGTAACGGATCTCATCGGCCTACACATGATCCATATCTCAAGTGCCTATTCATAAGCTTTCGGAGCAGAATTAGGCCATTCAGCCCATCAAGTCATTCAATCCCCCATTCAATCGAAAAGCCATTTAAACATCGACTGTCGTATCTGCCTCCACCACCACCCCCCTGGTATTGTGTTCCAGGCCCCCACCACTAAAACCTGCCCAGCTCATCTCCATTCAACTTTCCCCCCTCTCACCTTATAGCCGTGCACTCTAGCCTTGGACATTTCCACCCTGGGTAAAAGGTTCAGACTCTCTATCCTATCCTTTAGACTTTAAACTGTAGAGAGGCAGTGTGGCTAGAGGCCCTTCGGCCCACCGAGTCAGCGATCACCCCGTACTGCCCTACACACACTGGGGGACAATTTATGATTTGCAGAAGCCAATTAACCTACAAACCTGCACGTCTTTGGAGTGCGGGAGGAAACCGGAGCTCCCGGAGAAAGCCCACGCGGTCACAGGGAGAACGTGCAAACTCCGCACAGACAGGATTGAACCCGGTTCTCCGGCGATGTATGGCAGCAGCTCCACAGCTGTTTCTTTTAAGTTGCAGTGTGCAAAAATTTCTTAACTTCCAGATATGTGTAGAAAAGAAAACAGCTGCATCTGCCCTTGAGCTTTTGAACATTTCAATGAGTTAGATCAACATTGATAACTGCATCAGCATAATAGGTAGCATCTTGCTGGAACATTTCTATTGTATTTTGAGCGAATAAATCCAATTCATTCTGAAGTAATTGAGGTGAAAATCTTTCAAACGTTCCTCTTACAGCACGGAAACAGGCCCTTCGGCCCACCGAGCCCACGCTGCCCATTCACACCAGTTCTATGTTATTCCACTTTCTCATCCACTCCTCTACACACCAGGGACAAATTTACAGAGGCCAATTAACCTACAATACACGCATTCACTTTTAAGCGAATAAATTAAAATGGGTGGCATGGAGTCGCTGCCTCACAGCGCCGGAGGCCCGGGTTCGATCCCGACCACGGGTGCTGTCTGTACGGAGTTTGTACCTTCTCCCCGTGACCCGCGTGGGTTTTCTCCAAGTTCTTCGGTTTCCTCCCACCCTCCAAAGACGTGCAGGTTTGTAGGTTCATTAGCTTGGTAAATGTAAAAAATGTCCCAAGTGCGTGTAGGATAGTGTTAATGTGCGGGGATCGCTGGTCGGCGCGAACCCGGTGGGCCGAAGGGCCTGTTCCCCGTGCTGTATCTCTAAACTAAACTAAACTAAATACTGTTTCTTTTAAACGTCATTAAGGCAAGAAACAATTTTTTTTACAGCATGGCAACAGGCCCTTCGGCCCACCAAGTCCCCACCAACCATCACTCTCCCATTCACACCAGTTTGATGCTATCCATCTGTTGCATCCACTCCTTACAAACTAGGGGCAATGTGCAGAGGCCAATTGACCTGTAATATTTCAATTAATAAGTAACGTTTAATTTAAAGCCATTAAGATGGAATTTTCTATTTTTTACGTTTTTATCCCCGCTTTATACATTTGCGATTTAACAAGGAGCTAACAGCATGTAGACTTAAGGTATCGTCCATTCATGGAACATAGCCAATAGAACATAGAATATAGAACATTGAACAGTACAGGACAGGAACAGGCCCTTCGGCCCACAATGTGTGTGCTCAACATGATGCCAAGACCCACTCTTATCTGCCTGCCTATCATCAGTATATCTCTCCCTTCCTCGTATGGATGATAAGATATCCACCAGGTGGCGCCAGCAATGGCTGCCTCGCCAGCAGTCTGTCTGTCCCTTCCTTCCTGTTGTTTTTTAGTATGTGTTAAATGTATGTTTTAGTGTCCGTTAGCTTGTTTTATGTTGGGGGGGTGGGGGAGGGGGGGGGGGGTTGGCTCCTACCTCGACGGAGATGCGATTTTTTTCCGTATCGTAGCTCCGTCCACACTGCGGCCAAACATCGAGGAGCTGGCGGCCTCTGCTGGAGACCGGCTTCGGGAGCTCCAACCGCGGGAGCCTGCGGGACTTAACATGGGGGAGCTGGCGGTCCCTGGTTAGAGACCGACTTCGGGAGGTCCAACCGCGGGAGCCTGCGGGACTTAACATGGGGGAGCTGGCGGCCTCTGCTGGAGACCGACTTCGGGAGCTCCAACCGCGGGAGCCTGCGAGACTTAACATGGGGGAGCTGGCGGTCCCTGGTTAGAGACCGACTTCGGGAGGTCCAAGCGGCAGGAGCTTCGACTGTCCCGACGCGGGAGCTTCAACCGTCCCGACGCGGGAGCTTCAACCGTCCCGACGCCGGGACTTCGATCGCCCCGACCACGGATGGTTCGCTCTTAAAATAGTGGAGTCAGGGGATATGGGGAGAAGGCAGGAACGGGGTACTGATTGGGGATGATCAGCCATGATCACATTGAATGGCGGTGCTGGCTCGAAGGGCCAAATGGCCTACTCCTGCACCTATTGTCTATTGTCTATTGTCAACCTTTGGAGATTAAAGAGGAAAAAGATCGGACTTTATTTCCTTCCATCACAGTGAGGAATGTGGGGAATCAGCTTGTGGTGGATGTTTATGTTCACTTTTATGTGGCTGTGTGTCTCGTTGCTTTTTTTCATTGTGGCTGGAAGGTGATTCGAGTTACACTGGACCTTAATTGGTACAGGTGACAATAAACTGACCTTTGTACTTTTGAACCTTTGAAGATTATCTGGAAAGACTTGCAGCATCTTTAACATAGTAAAATAACCAGGCAAACATTGCCCCCAAGCCAAAACATCATCAGTGATAAATAACCAGGCAAACATTGCCCCCAAGCCAAAACATCATCAGTGAGGCAGAAGTTGAGGAATGGATGGATGGAGGTGAGGAGGTTGAAAGGTCTAGGATGGAGGGATAAGTTTTGTGATACAGCGCGGAAACAGGCCCTTCGGCCCACCGAGTCCATGCCGACCATCGATCACCCCGTACACTAGTTCTCTGTTATCACAGTTTTGCATCCTACACACTAGTGGCACTTTACTGAAGCCAATTCACCTACAAACTTGCACTTATTAAATGTTAACTGATTTAGTTTAGAGATACAGCGTAGAAACAGGCCCTTCGTCCAACCGAGTCCGCATGACCAGTGATCACCCGCTCACACTAGTTCTAGGTGTAGGAAAGAACTGCAGATGCTGGTTCAAATCAAAGGCTCGAAGGGCCGAATGGCCTACTCCTGCACCTATAGGTCTATTGTCTATTGTCTATTGCTCGAGAACTATATTAGGGTTAGGTTGTCAGATACCGGGCAGTGGGATAATCATCCCTCTTAGAGTCATAGAGTGATACGAAATGCTGGAGTAACTCAGCGGGACAGGCAGCGTCTCTGAGGTTGGGTCTCGACCCGAAAAGGCGCCCATTCCTTCTCTCCAGATATGCTGCCTCTCCTGCTGAGTTACTCCAGCATTTCGTGTCTACCCACACTAGTTCTATTCTACGCACTAGGGACAGTTTAAGAAGCCAATTAACCTATAAACCTGTACGTCTTAAGAGTGTGGGAGGAAACCGGAGCACCCGGAGAAAACCCACGCAGGTCACGAGGAGAACGTACAAACTCCATGCAGACAGCGGCCCGTAGTCAGGATCGAACCTGGATCTCTGTCGCTGTGACACAGCAGCTCTACCGCTGCACCCCCACTGAAGTTTTCGGCAGCTGAAGCCACCACCAACAATGACGGGAGGGGGAGGGGGAGGGGGAGGGGGAAGGAAGTCAGGGAGTTGGTGGAAGGTCATATAAGGTTTCAGAGATAAGGTCGATAGCCTGACCTTTGGACTTTGCCTGTCATTTGCATTTATATACCAACTATTATCAAAGTTGGTTAGGTTTTCAATTCTGAGATTAGTGCCAATTCAGATCAGAGTGGAGTGCTAGATAGGGCTCTTAAAGGTAGCGGAGTCAGGGGATATGGGGAGAAGGCAGGAACGGGGTACTGATTGGGGATGATCAGCCTTGATCACATTGAATTGCGGTGCTGGCTCGAAGGGCCGAATGGCCTACTCCTGCACCTATTGTCTATTGTCTATTGTCTATTGCTCGAGAACTATATTAGGGTAAGGTTGTCAGATTGCAGGCAGTGGGATAATGATCCCTCTTAGAGTCATAGAGTGATACAGCGTGGAAACAGGCCCTTCAACCCAACCTGCCCACACCGACCAACATGTCCCAGCTACACTAGTCCCACCTGCCTGCATTTGGACCATATCCCCCTGTCCTATCCATGTATACCCTTGTGCTCACTGTAGTCATTGCTGGAGATGTCATCTCACTGGAGAATGTGGTGCTGGCTCGAAGGGCCGAATGGCCTACTCCTGTACCTATTGTCTATTGTCTATTGTCCATTGTCTATTGTCTATTGTCTATTGTCTATTGTCTATTGTCTATTGCCTATTGTCTATTGTCTATTGTCTATTGTCTATTGTCTATTGCCTATTATCATTACCTTCATCCAAATTCATTTGTTTCGGGGCGGCACGGTGGCGCAGCGGTGGAGTTGCTGCCTCACAGAGCGAGAGACCCCGGGTTCGAATCTGACTACGGGTGCTGTCTGTACAGACTTTGTACGTTCCCCCCGTGACCTGCGTGGGATTTCCCTGGGAACTCTGGTTGGCTTTACTCCCACACTCCAAAGACGTGCAGGTTAATTGGCTTCTGTATAATTGCCTGCAGTTTAGTTGAGATCAGAGATACAGCGCGGAGCGGAAACAGGCCTTTTGTCTGCCCGCCGACCAGCGATCCCCGCACATTAGCGCTATCCTACACACACTAGGGACAAATTTACACTTACACCAAGTATACAAACCCAAGCCAATTAACCTACAAACCTTTGGAGTGTGCAGGACATAGAATTAGTGTACGTGTGATCGCTGGTTGGCGCGGACTCAGTGGGCAGTGTAGTGGCCATTTGGCTTGTTTTGCATGTCATTGATGATGGCATGTGCCTTTAAATTTTAGACTGCCCATTATATTATGGGTGGGATTGTTTCCACACTGTATCTCTAAAACTAACATTAAAATAAATCCATATTATCTTCCATATTTCCTCCTTGTTTCCTTGGTTTAAGGTAGACAGTTTCCAAGTGTACAAATGTCAAGAACTAGAGGGTATAGATACATAGAAACATAGAAAATAGGTGCAGGAGTAGGCCATTCGGCCCTTCGAGCCTGCACCGCCATTCAATATGATCATGGCTGATCATCCAACTCAGTAGCCCGTACCTGCCTTCTCTCCATACCCCCTGATCCCTTTAGTCACAAGGGCCACATCTAACTCCCTCTTAAATATAGCCAATGAACTGGCCTCAACTACCCTCTGTGGCAGAGAGTTCCAGAGATTCACCACTCTCTGTGTGAAAAAGTTTTTTCTCATCTCAGTCTTAAAGGATTTCCCCCTTATCCTTAAGCTGTGACCCCTTGTCCTGGACTTCCCCAACATCTGGAACAATCTTCCTGCATCTAGCCTGTCCAACCCCATAAGAATTTTGTACGTTTCTATAAGATCCCCTCTCAATCTCCTAAATTCTAGCGAGTACAAGCCGAGTCTATCCAGTCTTTCTTCATATGAAAGTCCTGACATCCCAGGAATCAGTCTGGTGAACCTTCTCTGTACTCCCTCTATGGCTATAATGTCCTTCATCAGATTTGGAGACCAAAACTGTACGCAATACTCCAGGTGTGGTCTCACCAAGACCCTGTACAACTGCAGTAGAACCTCCCTGCTCCTATGCTCCTATAGCTTTAAGATGAGAAGGGCAACGTTTCAAGAAGTGCGGGGTGCGTTTTTTACACCGAGGGTGGTGTGTGCCTCAATGGCTATTTTTTACGGCAGAGAAAGATAGATTCCTGATTAGTACGGGGGTGTCAGGGGTTACAGGGAGAAGGCAGGAGAATGGGGTCGAGAGGGAAAAATAGATCAGCCATGATCGAATGGTGGAGTAGATTTAGAGTCACGGAGTGATACAGTGTGGAAACAGCCCCTTCGGCCCAACTCGCCCACACCGGCCAACGATTTCCCAGCTACCCTAGTCCCACTTGCCTGCGCTTGGTCCATATCCCTCCAAACCTGCCCCCAAGTCTGTGTAGATCAGAACTTATATGAGGTTGTCATGTTTAATAGCCTGATGGCTGTGGGAAAGAAGCTGTTCCTGAACCTGGACTTTACAGTTTTCAGGCTCCTGTACCTTCTTCCCGATGGCCGGAGTGAGATGAGAGTGTGGCCAGGGTGGTGTGGGTCTCTGATGATGCTGGCTGCCCTTTTGAGGCAGCGACTCCTGTAGATCCCTTCGATGGTGGGGAGGTCAGTACCTGTCATGGACTGGGTAGAGCACAGATACTCTGGTAGAAGCACGTATAACTCGGGACAGATTTATCCGTCTGCGTTCTTAATAGATATAAATGCAGAATTCAAACTCTCTGTGTGAAAAAGTTTGCACGAAAGTTGCGGCTCATTTTGCCTCCCGTCCATTTATAGAACATGACTATTTTAAGTCTGCTGTTCAATTATCTATTTTGATGTTTAAGGGAAGGGATTGAGTTTATTTTTGCGGATTGGGTTGAAGGACGCTTGGAATGTTTCTGGCATCCAATGTCAGCATTAAACACTTCCCCATCTAATTTAGCACGTAGCACGCAGATGCATGTGGTACTCTTTAGTCACGGATTTCATTTCATTTCACATTTATTGTCACATTTATTTCGGGATGGTTCTGGAAAGACATTCTTGCCATAGTGGGAGTACAGAGAAGGTTCACCAGACTGATTCCTGGGATGGCAGGACTTTCATACGAAGAAAGACTGGATGGACTCGGCTTATACTCGCTAGAATTTAGAAGATTGAGGGGGGATCTTATAGAAACTTACAAAATTCTTAAGGGGTTGGACAGGCTAGATGCAGGAAGATTGTTCCCGATGTTGGGGATGTCCAGAACAAGGGGTCACAGTTTAAGGATAAGGGGGAAGTCTTTTAGGACCGAGATGAGAAAATCATTTTTCGCACAGAGAGTGGTGAATCTGTGGAATTCTCTGCCACCGAAGGTAGTTGAGGCCAGTTCATTGGCTATATTTAAGAGGGAGTTAGATGTGGCCCTTGTGGCTAAAGGGATCAGGGGGTATGGAGAGAAGGCAGGTACAGGATACTGAGTTGGATGATCAGCCATGATCATATTGAATGGCGGTGCAGGCTCGAAGGGCCGAATGGCCTACTGCTGCACCTATTTTCTATGTTTCTATGTTTCTATGGATATTATTTACTAAGTCCTGATATCGGGCACGAGTTATGTTTAAGAAGGAACTGCAGATGCTGGAAAAATCGAAGGTGGTCAAAAATGCTGGAGAAACTCAGCGGGTGAGGCAGCCTCACCCGCTGAGTTTCTCCGGCATTTTTGTCTACCTTCGGCAAGAGTTTAGGCCACTACCCAAAACTGGAAGAGAATTGTCATTGGCTTTAGACTATAGAGATACAGCGCGGAAACAGGCCCCTCAGGACCACTGTATCCGCGCCGACCAGCGATCACCCCGTTCACTAGCACTATCAATAGACAATAGACAATAGGTGCAGGAGTAGGCCATTCGGCCCTTCGAGCCAGCACCGCCATTCAATGTGATCATGGCTGATCATCCTACACACCAGGGACAATTTATAATTAAAATAAGCAAATTTTTGGGAGCATTTGTGGGCCCAATATCTGAGGAAGGATGTGCTGGCCCTGGAGATGGTCCAGAGGAGGTTTACATAGAAACATAGAAAATAGGTGCAGGAGGAGGCCATTCGGCCCTTCGAGCCAGCACCGCCATTCATTGTGATCATGTGATCATGTGTTTACAAGAATAATCCCAGGAATGATTGGGTTCACATATGATGAGCGTTTGACGACACTGGGCCTGTACTCGCTGGAGTTTAGAAAGTTGAGGGGGGGGGACCTCATTGAAATGTACCGAACAGTGAAAGGCCTGGATAGAGTGGATGTGGATGTGGAGAGGATGTTTCCACTAGTGGGAGAGTCTAGGACCTGAGAGTCATAGCCTCAGAATTAAAGTACGTTCCTTTAGAACGATGAGGAGGAATTTCTTTAGTCAGAGGGTGGCGAATCTGTGGAATACTTTTCCACAGAAGTCTGTGGAGGCCAAGTCAGTGGATATTTTTAAGGCGGAGATTGACAGATTGTTGATTAGTGCGGGTGTCAGGGGTTATGGCAACTTGAATTTCACTACACCAATTGGTGTAGGTGACAATAAATGAACCTTTGAACCTTTGATGGGGAGAAGGCAGGAGAATGGGGTTGAGAGGGAAAGATAGATCAGCCATGATTGAAATGCGGAGTAGACTTGATGGGCCGAATGGCCTAATTCTCCTCCTCGAACTTATGAATTATTCTACTCAACCTGTGGGAGGAGACCGGAGCACCCGGAAAAAACCTACGCAGTCACACGGGTACTGACCTCCCCACCATCGAAGAGATCTATAAGAGTCGCTGCCTACCATCCTCACACTACATAGATACATAGATACATAGATACATAGAAAATAGGTGCAGGAGTAGGCCATTCGGCCCTTTGAACCTGCACCGCCATTCAATATGATCATGGCTGATCATCCAACTCAGTATCCCATACCTGCCTTCTCTTCATACCCCCTGATCCCTTTAGCCACAAGGGCCACATCTAACTCCCTCTTAAATATAGCCAATGAACTGGCCTCAACTACCTTCTGTGGCAGAGAGTTCCAGAGATTCACCACTCTCTGTGTGAAAAAGTTTTTCCTCATCTCGGTCTTAAAGGATTTCCCCCTTATCCTTAAGCTGTGACCCCTTGTCCTGGACTTCCCCAACATCGGGAACAATCTTCCTGCATCTAGCCTGTCCAACCCCATAAGAATTTTGTACGTTTCTATAAGATCCCCTCTCAATCTCCTAAATTCTAGCGAGTACAAGCCAAGTCTATCCAGTCTTTCTTCATATGAAAGTCCTGACATCCCAGGAATCAGTCTGGTGAACCTTCTCTACAATCGTTGCACTATGAGTGTGCTTATATCTATTGTGCGATTTTATCAGGTATGCAAAATAAAGAATTTCACTGTGTCTAGGTACACGTGACAATAACGTTTCATTTTGCAGGGTTTAAGAAACATATAGGCAGGTTGGATAGGACAGCTTCAGAGGGATATGAGCCAAACACAGGCAGGTGGGACGGGTGTAGATGGGACATGTTGGTCGATGTGGTCAAGTTGGGCCAAAGGGCCTGTTTCCACACTGTATCACTCTATGTCTTTTTTAAATTGCTATTTTTTTTCTTTTTTCCTCCCACAAATGTATAATATGTGAATATGTGATTCTGTTTTGTAGTTTTTTGCACAATCCGCGAGCATTGCCACTTTTCATCTCACTGCACATCTTGTATGTGTATGTGACGAATAAACTTGACTTGACTTGACTATGAATCACCAAATCATTGAACTAACTTCTGAACTATATAGACTTGGGAAGCATTGTCTTGTCTTTGTACTATTATTGATTTGAATATATATATATATATATATATATATATATACTGAAGGCGTGACATGGTATAGTAAATGATGCTGCCTTACAGCGCCAGAGACACGGGTTCGATCCTGACTACGGGTGCTGTCCGTACGGAGTTTGTACGTTCTCTCCGTGACCTGCGTGGGTTTTCTCCGGGCGCTCCGGTTTCCACCCACACTCCAAAGACGTACAGGTTTGTGGTCTAATTGGCTTGGTGAAAATTGTGAGTCGTCCCTCGTGTGTGTAGGATAGCTTTAGTGTGCGGGGATGGCTGGTCGGCGCGGACTCGGTGGGTCGAAGGGCCTGTTTCCGTCCTGTATCTCTAAATTAAACTAAATTTATTTTTGTGTTTATTGTGGTGTTCACAGAGTACTATGTTTCCATATCTGCTGTGCTGCGGCACTTAGGAATGTCATTGTACCGTTTTGGGACATATGACAATAAAACACTCTTGACTCTTGTCTTCTGCTCTACGTCGGTGAGACGAAGCGTGGGCTCGGCGATCGCATCACCCAACATCTCCGCACAGTTCGCATTAACCAACCTGATCTTCCGGTAGCTCAGCGCTTCAACTCCCCCTCCCATTCCAAATGCGACCCTTCTGTCCTGGGCCTCCTCCATGGCCAGAGTGAGTCCCACCGCAAATTGGAGGAGCAGTACCTCATATTTCGCTTGGGCAGTCTGCACCCTAGCGGTATGAACATTGACTTCTCCAATTTCAGGTAGTCCCTTGCTTTCTCCCTCCTTCCCCTCCCCTTCCCAGCTCTCCCGCAGCCTACTGTCTCCGCCTCTTCCTTTCTTCTTCCCGCCCCACCCCCCCCCCCACCCCCACATCAGTCTGAAAGATTGCAGAAAGTTGTGACCACTGCCCAGTCCATCATCAGCTCTGACCTCCCCGCCATCGAAGGGATCTATCGCCAGTCGCTGCCAGCATCATCAAAGACCCGCACCATCCTGGCCACACACTCATCTCTCCGTTGCCATTGGGAAGAAGGTACAGGGAGCCTGAAATCTGTAACATCCAGGTTCAGGAATAGCCACTTCCCCACAGCCATCAGGCTATTAAACTCGCCATCAAACAAACTCGGAACAATAACAGCCTATTACACTTTATCTGTTTATTTATTGTGTATATCTATGGTATATAGACACACTGAACTTTATCTCCTGTTCTGTATTATGTTTACATATTCTGTTGTGCTGCAGCCAGCAAGAATGTCATTGTCCTATCTGGGACACATGACAATAAAACTCTCTCTTGACTCTCTTGCCCCTTGACTGACTTGAAGAAGGGTCACGACCTGAAACGTCGCCCATGCCTTTACTCCAGAGATGCTGCCTGACCCGCTGAGTTACTCCAGCACTGTGTGTCCTTCACCGGTTCGCTGGCGTTGTTAGCAGCAACTATCTTCCAGACATGAGTCATAACAAGACTACTTATTTCTGAACTTACGCAAAATGAGATTTTTTTTAAAACAAAGCGCAAGAATGTTGATACAAAGTATGTGGTTAAGGACTAGGCTTTGGGGAAATCCCTCATTTTGCTGAAATGCCTGCTTTTAAAACCAACAAAATGTTTTTAGCGGGACGGGGTATAACACAGAAGAGCAAGATGATGCACGGAGCTATATTAAATCATTTTGCTCTTGTTATGCAGTATATTTGTTTGTTTCAATGCACCCGTTTAAGAAGAAGAATGATTACAGCTGACAACAGAGGCAGGTCCAGGAGTGGCCTCAAGACTTGAACAAAGCCTGAACACTAAAGCAGCACGGTTGGCGCAGCGGTAGATTTGTTGCCGTGCAGCGCCAGAGACCCGGGTTCAATCCTGACCATGTATTGAAACATATAAGATTGTTAAGGGCTTGGACACGCTAGAGGCAGGAAACATGTTCCCGATGTTGGGGGAGTCCAGAACCAGGGGGCCACAGTTTGAGAATAAGGGGTAAGCCATTTAGAACGGAGACGAGGAAACACTTTTTCTCACAGAGAGTGGTGAGTCTGTGGAATTCTCTGCCTCAGAGGGCGGTGGAGGCAGGTTCTCTGGATACTTTCAAGAGAGAGCTAGATAGGGCTCTTAAAAATAGCGGAGTCAGGGGATATGGGGAGAAGGCAGGAACGGGGTACTGATTGGGGATGATCAGCCATGATCACATTGAATGGCGGTGCTGGCACGAAGGGCCGAATGGCCTACTCCTGCACCTGTTGTCTATTGTCATAGGTGCTTGTCTGTACGGTTTCTACGTTCTCCCTGTGAGCACTGGATGTTTCCACCAGCGGGGAGAGAGTCTAGGACTAGAGGTCACAGCCTCAGAATTAAAGGGCGTTGTCTTAGGAAGGAGATGAGGGGAAATTTCTTTAGTCAGAGGGTGGTGAATCCGTGGAATTCTTTGCCACAGAAGGCTGTGGAGGCCAAGTCAATGGATATTTTTAAGGCAGAGGTAGATGGATTCTTGCTTAGTACAAGTATCAGGGGTTATGGGGAGAAGGCAGGAGAATGGGGGAGAGATAGATCGGCCATGATTGAATGGCGGAGTAGACTTGATGGGCCGAATGGCCTAATTCTACTCCTATCACTCATGACCTTATGCCTGCGTGGGTTTCCCCCGGGATCTCCGGTTTCCTCCCACACTCCAAAGATGTGCAGGTTTTTTCATTCAAGAGAGAGTGAGATTTAGCTCTTGGGGCTAAAGGAATCAAGGGATATGGGGAGAAGGCAGGAACGGGGTACTGATTCTGGATGATCAGCCATGATCACATTGAATGGCGGTGCTGGCTCGAAGGGCCGAATGGCCTACTCCTGCACCTAGTGTCTATGTAGGTTAATTTACTTGGTATGATTGTAAATTGTCCCTAGTGTGTGTAGGATAGTGTTAGCGTGTGGGCTACGTTGGTCAGCACGGACTTAGTGGACCGAAGGGCGCGTTCCACGCTGTATCTCTAAACTAAACTAAATTACTCTAGTTTGGAGTTGCCTTTGGACTTAGAAAGTCAAAGAGTCACACAGAGCAGTCCTGACCTCCCATCCACCTCACTGGAGATCTTTGGACTATCTTTAATCAGACTTTATAGGACTTTATCTTCCAGAGTCATAGAGTCATACAGCGTGGAAACAGGCCTTTCGGCCCAACCAGCCCACACCGGCCAACATGTCCCATCTACATTAGTCCCACCTGCCTGCGTTTGGCCCATACCCCCTGTCCTATCCATGTACCTGTCCAAATGTTTCATAAACTGTGATAGTACCGGCCTCAACCACCTCCACCCACCCATGTCCTCTGGTTCGCCATTCCCCCTACTCTGGGCAAAAGACTCTTTGCGTCTAAGATTTGGAGGCAGAGCCTTCTCCAGGGCAGCTCCCAGGCTCTGGAATTCCCTCCCACAACTGGTCCGAAATTCTGAGTCCCTCACCATCTTCCAGTCCCGCCTCAAGACCCATCTCTTCACCTCTGCATACCCTTAGTCCCATGTTCCCCTCCCCTTTGCATCTCTGTCTTATTGTTTATTCTTGACTCTCAATGTAAAGCGACTTTGAGTCCTGAAAAGCGCTATATAAATAAAATGTATTATTATTATCATTATTAAGTGATCTTATAGAGATGTACAAAATCATGAGAGGAATAGATCAAGTAAGTGCACAGAGTCTCTTGCCCTGACTGGGGGAATCGAAAGCCAAAGGGACATAAGTTTAAGATGAGGGCGGGAAAGATTTAATAGGACTCTGAGGGGTAACTTTTTCCACACAAAGGGTGGTGGGGTGCATGGAACGAGCTGCCGGAGGAGGTACCTGTGGCAGGGACTATCGCAACCTTAATGAAACATTTAGACAGGTGCACGGATGGGACAGGTTTGGAGGGATATGGACCAAAGGCAGGCAGGTGGGGCCTAGTGGAGATGGGACATGTTGGTCGGTTCTGGGCAAGTTGGGGTGTTTCCACGCTGTGTGGCACCGTGACTCTATGTCTGACCTGCTTTGTATTTTTTGACCGAGTCAGCTTGGAGATGCCTCTGAGAGCACTAACATGTGAATTCTCAGCAGCATCTGATACACACCGTGCATGCATGCTGGTGCGTCTTGCAGATAGGCTGGCCTCAAATCGGAGCTGCCACAGTAAAACCACATCACTGAAATGTCAGGAGCCCAGCCGAGTGACTACAGCAATTATGTTGGTAGCTGAGGTCACACCCCGACCAAAAAAGGCCCACTCATTTTTCACCACCCACCGTGTCTGCAAAAAAGCTGCACGTCGCCACACGGAGTTACGCTTGTTTGTTTAGTTTCGTTTCGTATCGAGATGCACACACCAGGGGGGACAATTTACCAAAGCCAAATGACTGACAAACCCGCACGTCTTCGGAGTGTGGGAGGGAAACCGGAGCACCAGGAGAAAACCCACGCAGGTCACGGGGAGAACGTGCAGACTCCGTACAGACAGCACCCGTGGTCAGGATCGAACTCGGGTCTACAATAGACAATAAACAATAGGTGCAGTAGGCCATTCGGCCCCTCGAGCCAGCACCGACATTCAATGTGATCATGGCTGATCATCCCCAATCAGTACCCCGTTCCTGCCTTCTCCCCATATCCCCTGACTGCTATTTTTAAGAGCCCTATCTAGCTCTCTCTTAAAAGCATCCAGAGAACCAGCCTCCACCGCCCTCTGAGGCAGAGAATTCCACAGACTCACAACTCTCTGTGTGAAAAAGTGTTTCCTCGTCTCCGTTCTAAATGGCTTACCCCTTATTTTTAAACTGTGGCCCCTGGTTCTGGACTCCCCCAACATCGGGAACATGTTTCCTGCCTCTAGCGTGTCCAAACCCTTAATAATCTTATATGTTTCAATAAGATATCCTCTTATCCTTCTAAATTCCAGAGTGTACAAGCCCAGCCGCTCCATTCTCTCAGCATATGACAGTCCCGCCATACCGGGAATTAACCTGGTGAACCTACGCTGCACTCCCTCAACAGCAAGAATGTCCTCCCTCAAATTTGGAGACTAAAACTGCACACAATACTCCAGGTGTGGTCTCACTAGGGCCCTGTACAACTGCAGAAGGTCCTCTTTGCTCCTATACTCAATTCCCTTTGTTATGAAGGCCAACATGCCATTCGCTTTCTTCACCGCCTACTGTACCTGCATGCTTACTTTCATAGACTGATGAACAAGGACCCCCAGATCCTGTTGTACCCCAGATCCCATTGTCTCTGGCGCTGCGAGGCAGCAACTCTACCGCGGCGCCACCTTGCCATCCACTATTCCAGCTAAGGTCACACTTGGAACGCATGGCTCTTTTAAAATGCAATCGGTTTTCCATCTTGTTTAAGAAGGAACGGCAGATGCTGGAAAATCGAAGGTAGACAAAAATGCTGGAGAAACTCAGCGGGTGAGGCAGCATCTATGGAACGTAGAAAATAGGCAATGTTTCGGGTTGAAAGCCTTCTTCAGACTGAGCCAGTCTGAAGAAAGGTTTCGACCTGAAACGTTGCCTATATCCTTCGCTCCATAGATGCTGCCTCACCCGCTGAGTTTCTCCAGCATTTTTGTCTGTTTTCCATCTTATTGATTTTAAGCCTCGTGAGTGCTGGACTCTCAAAAATAAAGTGCCATTATATGTTCTGATCGGATTAGGACAGTGAGCTCACCGCTAGATACGCAGTGCAAACAATGTTACCGTGGGAAGAGCAGATTTACCAGCTTTCATCTCTGCCCATAATCAGCAGAACACCTTACAGGAGACAATAATTGCCAACAATTTGCTCGATTCATCTAACGTGCCCACAGAAGATGTGACCCAACAGAGCAAAACGCCACGGTGGCGCAGCGGTGGAGTTGCTGCCTCACAGCGCCAGAGACCCGGGTGCGATCCTGACTGCGGGTGCTGCCTGTACGGAGTTTGCACGTTCTCCCCACGGCTTGCGTGGGTTTTCGCCGGGATCTCCGGTTTCCTCCCACGCTCCAAGGACGTGCGGGTTTGTAGGCTGATTGACTTCTGTAAATTGTCGCTTGTGCCTGTAGGATAGTGCTTGTGTGCGGGTATCGCCGGTTGGGGCGGACTCGGTGGGCCGAAGGGCCTGTTTCTGCGTTGCATCTCTAAGCTAAGACACCCCTGATACTGTATTGTACACGTTCTGTTTCCATGTGCTTTGTGTTACTTATTTGCCCTTGAATGTTAAGGGTTTGGACACGCTAGAGGCAGGAAACATGTTCCCGATGTTGGGGGAGTCCAGAACCAGGGGCCACAGTTTAAGAATAAGGAGTAAGTCATTTAGAACGGAGACGAGGGTGGTGGGTGTATGGAACGGGCTGCCAGAGGAGGTAGTTGAGGCTGGGACTATCAGAACATATGAGACAAGGAACCTGAGGGATATCTGGTGAGTCTGTGGAATTCTCTGCGATGGAGGCCGGTTCTCTGGATGCTTTCAAGAGAGAGCTAGATAGGGCTCTTAAAAATAGCGGAGTCAGGGGATATGGGGAGAAGGCAGGAACGGGGTACTGATTGGGGATGATCAGCCATGATCACATTGAATGGCGGTGCTGGCTCGAAGGGCCAAATGGCCTACTCCTGCACCTATCGTCTATTGTCAATTGTCCACAAGTTTAATGATTGAAATTGCTTTCCTGCCTCACAGCAACAGGGATGGAGGCGATGGCTGTAACTGCCCATTGTGGCCAGCTGCAGCTGGGACTGAAAAATGGTGCCAAAATGGCCGCTCTCACACATGGACTCAGTGGGCTGTTCTGTACATTCTGTACTAACCGGGGGATTGTGCTTATGTATATGGATATCCTTACTGAGCTGTATGACAAAAATGTATTTCACTGTCTCTGGTACACGTGACAATAAAGGGCCTGTTCCACTTTCACGACCTAATTCACGACCTCTGCCGAGTTTTCCCTTGACTCATACTCGCAGCATGGTCGTCACGAGGTCGTAGGAGGTCGTCAGTAGGTTGTAGGTAGGCCATGATGCTAGTCGTAGGTACTCGTGGCATCAAGTAGGTCGGGGCGTTTTTTCTAGCCTGATGAAAAATGTCCACGAGTAAAAAAGGTCGTGAATTAGGTGGTGAAAGTGGGACAGGCCCTTAAAGAAACCATTGAACCACTGAGCCAGAGTTTGACCTGACACGTCACCCATTCCTTCTCTCCAGAGACGCTGCCTGTCCCGCTGAGTTAGTCCAGCTTTTTGCGTCTATCTTCGGTGTAAACCAGTTCTGTCCTACGCACCTGTTAGACTCTGGAGATACAGCGTGGAAACAGGGCCTTTCGGCCCACCAAGTCTGCACTGACCAGCGATCACCCCACGCACGAGGACTATCGTGCACACTAGGAACAATTTACAATTTACAATTTTTACCAAAGCCTGCACGTCTTTGGAGTGTGGGGGGAAACCAGAGCACCCAGGGAAAACCCACGTGGTCAGGGGGAGAAAGTACAAACTCCGTACAGACAGCACCCGTGGTCAGGTTCGAACCTTGGTGTCTGGCGCTTGTGAGGCAGCAACTCTACCGCTGCGCCACCGTGCTGCCGATAATGTCAATTTGATTGATAATACTCTGCTGATCATTGACCGAATATTGAATATGTTTCGGAAGTTAATAAAGATCAAGTGAGCCAGCACCGCCAGCCAGCACGAGCCAGCACTTACTCCATAATGGACAACCGTCATTTAGATGTTAACTCTGTTTGTGAGAACAGGAGCTCACCTATTTATTTCAGTGTTTTCGCTCGATAACAAGATCTTGCACACTGAATAATAATGACTGTGGGCAGAAATAATTGAAGTATTAGTCATTATAATTTGGGACAATAATAAAAACAGCTAGCTATTTTCAATTAGACATGACAGGACTTAAAGAGACACAAAAAGCTGAAGCAACTCAGCGGGTCACACGGCATCTGTGGAGAGAAGGAATGGGTGACGTTTCGGGTCGAGACCCTTCTTCAGACTTAAGAGCCTTTTCTCCACAGATGCTGCTTGGCCCACCGAGTTACTTCAGCTTTTTGTGTCTATCTTCGGTTTAAACCAGCGTGTGCAGTTCAGTTTATTTTAGTTTATTGTCAGGTGTAGTTCGGTTTATCGTCATGTGTACCGAGGTAAAGTGAAAAGCTTTTGTTGCGTGCTCACCAGTCATTGGCGAGACAATAAATACATGATTACAATCGAGCCGTTTACAGTTTTCACATACACGATGAAGGGAATAATGTTTAGTGCATGAGGGTGGATGAGGGGGGGGATCTTATAGAAGGATGAGGGGGGATCTTATAGAAACATATACAATTATAAAAGGACTGGACAAGCTAGATGCAGGAAAAATGTTCCCAATGTTGGGCGAGTCCAGAACCAGGGGCCACAGTCTTAGAATAAAGGGGAGGCCATTTAAGACTGAGGTGAGAAAAAACTTTTTCACCCAGAGAGTTGTGAATTTGTGGAATTCCCTGCCACAGAGGGCAGTGGAGGCCAAGTCACTGGATGGATTTAAGAGAGAGTTAGATAGAGCTCTAGGGGCTAGTGGAGTCAAGGGATATGGGGAGAAGGCAGGCACGGGTTATTGATTGGGGACGATCAGCCATGATCACAATGAATGGCGGTGCTGGCTCGAAGGGCCGAATGGCCTCCTCCTGCACCTATTTTCTATGTTTCTATGTGCAAGGTAAAAGCCGGTGAAGCCTGATTGGAGATAGTCCGAGGGTCATCAAGATAGTAGTTCAGGACTACTGTTGCTTGCTGCCCAGTCAAAGAAAAGGCTATACATGATTACAATGCGCTAAGAAACCACTCCCAAAACATTTTGCAAACTCTACAGATTAGTGTGCAAACATGGTATTGGAGGTAGGGTATTGACATGGATGGAGAACTTAGGAATTAACGGGCCATTTTCAGAATGGCAGGCAGTGGCTAGTGGGGGGCCGCAAAACTCGGTGCTGGGACCCCGGTTATTTACAATATATATTAACGATTTAGACGAAGGAATTAAATGTAACTTCTCCAAGTTTGCGGATGACACAAAGCTGGGTGGCAATGTGAGCTGTGATGAGGATGCTATGAGGCTGCAGGGTGACTTGGATTGGTTGGGTGAGTGGGCAGATGCATGGCAGATGCAGTTTAATGTGGATAAATGTGAGGTTATCCACTTTGGTGGCAAGAACAGGAAGGCAGATTATTTTCTGAATGGTGTCAGATTAGGAAAAGGGGAGGTGCAACGAGACCTGGGTGTGCTTGTACATCAGTCACTGAAAGTACGCATGCAGGCACAGTGAAGAAAGCCAATGGCATTTTGGCCTTCATTGCGATAGGATTTGAGTTCAGGAGCAAGGAGGTCCTACTGCAGTTGTACAGGGCCCTGGTGAGACGAGACCTGGAGTATTGTGTGCAGTTTTGATCTCCTAATTTGAGGAAGGACATTGTTGCTATTGATGGAGTGCAGCGTAGGTTCACCAGGTTAATTCCTGGGATGGCGGGACTGACATACGATGAAAGAATGGGTCGACTGGGCTTGTATTCACTGGAATTTAGAAGGATGAAAGGATATCTTATAGAAACATATAAAATTCTTAATGGATTGGACAGGCTAGATGCAGGAAAAATGTTCCCGATGTTGGGGGAGTCCAGAACCAGGGGTCACAGTTTAAGAATAAGGGGTAAATCATTTAGGACTGAGATGAGGAAAAACTTATTCACCCAGAGAGTTGTGAATCTGCGGAATTCTCTGCCGCAGTAGGCAGTGGAAGCCAATTCATTGGATGTTTTCAAGAGAGAGTTAGCTCTTAGGGCTAAAGGAATCAAGGGATATGGTGAGAAAGCAGGAACGGGGTACTGATTTAAGATGATCAGCCATGATCATATTGAATGGCGGTGCTGGCTCGAAGGGCCGAATGGCTCTTCACCTATTTTCCATGTTTCTATGATAATTAAAATATTTGGGGGGAAATGTTATGTATTTGATAATTGGCAATGTTGAATGTCTCTCTGTACTCAAAACTGTGTGATCAAACATTATTCCCTTATCATGTATCTGTACACTGTAAATGGCTCGATTGTAATCATGTATTGTCTTTCTGCTGACTGGTTGGCACGGAACAAAAAGCTTTTCACTGTACCTCGGTGCAGGTGACAATAAACTGAACTGTAACCGTAGGTGCTTATTAGACTTTTAGCCGTTAGACTTCAGAGATACAGCGTGGAAACAGGCCCCTTCGGCCCACCGACCAGCGATCACCCCGTATACAAGCACTATCCTACACACTAGGAGTAATTTACCAACGCCAATTAACCTACAAACCTTGGAGTGTGGGGGTGGGGGGGGGGGGGGGTGGGGGAACCGGATCACCCGGAGAAAACCCACGCGGTCTGAGAGAGAACGCGTAAACTCCCCGCAGATAGCAGCGGTAGTCAGGTTGGGACCTGGGTTTCTGCCGCTGTAAGGCACCAAGTCTACTAGGGAGTACAGAGAAGGTTCGCCAGACTGATTCCTGGGATGGCAGGACTTTCATACGAAGAAAGACTGGATAGACTCGGCTTGTGCTCGCTAGAATTTAGAAGATTGAGGGGGGATCTTATAGAAACTTACAACATTCTTAAGGAGTTGGACAGGCTAGATGCAGGAAGATTGTTCCCGATGTTGGGGAAGTCCCGAACTAGGGGTCACACTTTAAGGATAAGGGGGAAAGTCTTTTAGGACCGAGATGAGAAAAACATTTTTTACACAGAGAGTAGTGAATCTCTGGAATTCTCTGCCACAGAAGGTAGTTGAGGCCAGTTCATTGGCTATATTTAAGAGGGAGTTAGATGTGGCCCTTGTGGCTAAAGGGATCAGGGGGTATGGAGAGAAGTCAAGTACAGGATACTGAGTTGGATGATCAGCCATGATCATATTGAATGGCGGTGCAGGCTCGAAGGGCCGAATGGCCTACTCCTGCACCTATTGTCTATGTTTCTATGTTTCTACCACTGTGCCAGCGTGTCACTGCTAATGTAAATTCGACTGATTATAGTTTGCTGACCATTTGCAGATGATACAAAAGTGGGTGGTTTTGCAGATACTGGAGATGCTTGTGAAAACCTGCAGCAGGATCTGGATCGATTGGCCAGGTGGGCTGAGGAATGGTTGATGGAAGTGAATGCAAAGAAATGTCAGGTGTCGCACTTTGGGAAGTCTAACATGGACAGGGCCGACACAGTGAACAGCAGGGCTCTGGGTAGTGTTGTAGAGCGGAGGGATCTAGGAGCGGAGGTGCATGGTTTCTTGAGGGTGGAGTCGCAGGTTGATCGGGTGGTCAAAAAGGCATTTTGGCACTTTGGCCTTCATCAGCCAGAGTATTGAGTGTAATATCTGAACAAGGGTCTCGACCCGAAACGTCACCTATTCCTTCTCTCGGTGCAGGCTCGAAGGGCCGAATGGCCTACTCCTGCACCTATTTTCTATTTTCTATGTTTCCAGAGATGCTGCCTGTCCCGCTGAGTTACTCCAGCTTTTAGTGCCTACATTGAGTATAGAAGTTGGGAGGTCATGTTGTAGTTGTATAAGACGTTGGTGAGACCGCATTTAGAGTATTGTGTTTGGTTCTGGGCAGCATGTTATAGGAAAGATATTGTCAAGCTGGAAAGGGTACAGAGAAGATTTACGAGCATGTTGCCAGGACTAGAGGGTGTGAGCTGTAGGGAGAGGTTGAGCAGGCTGGGTCTCTATTCCTTGGAGCTGAGGAAGACGAGGGGTGATCTTCTAGAGGTGTATAAAATCATGAGAGGAATAGATCGGGTAGACGCACAGTCACTTGCCCAGAGACTGGGGGAATCGAGGACAAGAGGGCATAGGTTTAAGGTAAAGGGGAAAAGATTTAATAGGAATCTGAGGGGTAACCTTTTCATGCAAAGGGCAGTGGATGTGCGGAACGAGCTGCCAGAGGAGGTTGTTGAGTTAATCGTACAAAAATTGATTAGTACTAGTGTCGGGGGTTATGGGGAGAAGGCAGGAGAAGGTTGCAAGGGAAAGATAGATCAGCCATGATTGAATGGTATAGTATACGTGATGGGCAGAATGGCCCCAAATAACAAATATACACGGCACCCAAGAAATCTCACAGCAGGTTTGTTTCTGACATGTGTCTTGGCATCGACTCCTTGGCAACCACTAATCATCACAATATTATGAACTAGGACCAGGAATTATGTAGCCGCAGCAAATATTTAATATTTAATCCTGGTGCAATGTTCATCAGTGATAGGAGCAGAATTAGGCCATTTGGCCATTCAGGTCCACTCCGCCACAGGCACGGGTTATTGATCGGGAACGATCAGCCATGATCACAATGAATGGCGATGTTGGCTGGAAGGGCCGAATGGCCTCCTCCTGCACCTATTTTCTATGTTTCTATGTAACATAGGACAAAGAACAGTACAGCACTAGAACAGCCCACAATGTTTGTGCTGAACAATGCTGCCAAGTTCAACTCATCTCGTCTGGCTGTACATCAGGGCTTGGCGACCTACGGCCCCCGGGCCGAATGCGGCCCGTAACCCAAAATCATCCGGCCCGCAGGCGGATTTGTTCCCCCCGTAATCAACCGGCCCGCCGAGCGCCGCCGAGCTCTGTCTGTACCGCATCCTGCGCAAAGCCGCCAGCACGGCCGT
This sequence comes from Malacoraja senta, assembly GCA_038087875.1. Taxonomy (NCBI): domain Eukaryota; kingdom Metazoa; phylum Chordata; class Chondrichthyes; order Rajiformes; family Rajidae; genus Malacoraja; species Malacoraja senta. The sequence continues at coordinate 6,873 of JAXLNO010002698.1, read as the reverse complement.
GCACCTTCTGTGAACACGTTGAAGAAAGAACTGCAGATGCTGGAAAAAAATCGAAGGTAGACAAAAATACTGGAGAAACTCAGCGGGTGGATACATGCAAGGATTGCGTGAGGCTGCCTCACCCGCTGAGTTTCTCCAGCATTTGTGTCCGCCTTCTGTGAACACGTGATTTGATGCCTGCCATCCGGGGCGGGATGGGGGCGGGATCCATGTGTACACGTGCGTGATAGGCGCGGCCCCTGCCATCCGCTCACAGGCATGCGTCCCGGCCCCTATGCAGAGCAAGGTTGCCCGACCCCTGCTGTACGTGGTCCATATCCCTGCATTCCCTGCATTTCCACATGCCGGAAGGCTAAAAGCCTCCCAAACGCCACTATCGTACCTGCCTCCACCACCACCACCCTGGCAGCGTGCTCCAGGCCCCCACCACCCTCTGTGTGAAAAGATTCAACCCGTACATCCCCTTAACAGTAATGTGTGGGAAGGAACTGCAGATGCTGGTTTTCACAGTAATAATGGCTGAGATAAATATTCAAAATCCACTTGCACCTGATGCCACACAGCAGGTATTTCTGGACACTTCACAGTGTGAAAGAAAGTACTGCAGATGCTGGTTTAAACCGAAGATAGAGACAAAAAGCTGGAGTGACTCAGGCAGCATCTCTGGAGAGAAGGAATGGGTCGAGACCCTTTGGTCGTTTTGGGTCGAGACCCTTCTTCAGACTTCACAGTGTGTGTGTGCGTGTGTGTGTGTGTGTGTGGATTGTAAATTCAAGATTGCAATTTTTCTCAGTATTCGACATAACCCCATTTCCAAAATCCTCTTCCGTTGCCTTCAAATTCCATTCCATCACTTGCAACAAGAAAGATTTTGTTTAGTTTAGAGATACAACGCGGAAACAGGCCCTTCGGCCCACCGAGTCTGCGCCGACCAGCGATCCCCGCACACTCACACTGTCCTACACACACTAGGGACAATTTTACATTTACACCGAGCCAATTAACCCACGTACCTGCACGTTGTTGGAGAGGGGGGGGGGAGGGGCGGAAACCAAACATCTCGTAGAAAACCCACGCAGGGAAGAGATAAGACTCCTCCTGGCAGGCAAATCAGATCACTTCCATAGGACGTGGTCTTCATTTATAGAACTACTACAAGCATAAGGTGCAAAAGTACTTTAAAAAGGTACCGATGTCAGGACTTGGTAAAGGGGGATGAAAGGTGGCGGATTGGTATATCCCATTTGCTTGATGTTCATAATAGATTATCTGTTTTTTTCTCTTTTCTCTTCTTTCTCTTTTTTCTTCCCTAGGGTCTATCTCTTAATCTCTTCTCTCTAATTTCTCTTCTCTAGGGTCTTTATTCTTTTCTTTCGACACGCTTTTGCACTAACACTAATTTCTTTCACATTCTCCTTCTTCTTAATTTCAACCTTTTCTTTTTATTATCTTTAAAAACTGAAGGAGTACATTAATTGTAATAAGATATAGGTGATGTGTACTAATGTAATTGTTTGTAATTTGATGTACTTCTAATAAATAAAATTAAAATTAAAATTAAAAGAAAACCCACGCAGGTCACGGGGAGAACGTGCAAACTCCGCGCAGACGGCACCCGTAGTCCGGGATCGAACCCGGGTCTCCGACGCTGCAGGCGCTGTAAAGCAGCAACTCTACCGCTGCGCCACTGTGCCGCCCTTAATAGTGCTAGTGTACGGGGGGGGGGGGTGGGCAGGGCCAGATTTAGATGAAGAGAGGCCCCTAGGCTATTTCACTCGTCAGGCCCCTCCCAATCCCCTATGTAAGGCCCCTCCCAATCAGCCTATGAAGCCTATATCGGTAAATCCGGCCCTGCCGAGGCCCCCCTAGATCTCGAGGCCCTAAGCTTAAGCTTGTGAAGCTTGTACGTAAATCCGGCCCTGGGGGTGGGCCCAAAAACCTATTTCCGTGCTGTATCTCTAAAATCTGTAAACAGTCATTTAAAAAAAAACTCTGCCTCAGTCACCGCGCTGTCTCTCGTCAGTCTTGCACTGAGAACCTGCTGAATACGCCAGCACTACGGTGGCGCAGCGGTAGAGTTTGCACGGAGTTTGTACGTTCTCCCGTGACCGCGTGGGTTTTTCTCCGGGTGCTCAGGCTTTCCTCCCACAGTCCAAAGACGTGCAGGTTAATTGGGCTTCGTTAAAATTGTAACTTCTCTCTAGTTTTGTCGGATAGTGTTAATGTGCGGGGATCGCTGGTAGGGCCGGAGGGCCTGTTTCCGCGCTGTATCTCTCTAAACTCTAAACTCTCCAATGTTAAAGTAAGCCCTATACACTAGGGACAAACCAGAGGAGGTACTTGATGCAGGGACTATCGCAACGTTTAAGAAACAGTTCGGCAGGTACATGGATAGGACAGGTTTGGAGGGATATGGACCAAGCGCAGGCAGGCGGGACTGGTGTAGATGGGACATGTTGGTCGGTGTGGGCAAGTTGGGCCGAAGGGCCTGTTTCCACGCTGTGTCACTCTATGAGCTGACATTTGCTGACACCTGCAGGCGGCACCCACACGACTCAGCAGCAAGTGATAGAGAGGATGGATAAGAAGAAAATAGAAAGGGATGCCTCAAGGGAGAAAGTGTTGTGTTACGGTTGATATGCCTGCCCTGTAAAAGTTGTGGTTGCATTGTTCATCAGTTCAGAACTTCTAGGAGCAGAATTAGGCCATTCGGCTCACCAAGTCCACTCCGCCATTCAATCATGGCTGATCTATCTCTCCCTCCTAACCCCATTCTCCTGCCTTCTCCCCGTAACCCCTGACGATCAATAATCTAATCAATTACCAATTACTAATTAGCAATAACAGCACTAATCAATAATCAGTCAATCTCCGCCTTAAAAGTATCCGCTGACTTGGCCTCTACAGCCTTCTGTGGCAAAGAATTCCACAGATTCGCCACCCTCTGACTGCAGAAATTCCTCCTCATCTCCTACCTGTAGGAGCATCCTTTAATTCTGAGGCTGCGACCTCTAGTCCCAGCCTCTCCCCTCTCCACATCCACTTGATCCAGGCCTAATTGACTTTGGTGAAGTACTCAGCGGGTTACATTGAGATACAGTAACACGGTGCGCCCTCGTCTGTGATTCCAACGCAGAACCTGTCCAATTTTCATTCCCTCAGTTGCAATAAAATCAAAACTAGATGGGTTCTATAATTGGTGAGCAAAGTATCGTCCTGAGTGGTGAAAATAAAAGTTAAAAACTAGATCACACGTTCCTTCAGAGATCCTTAATGGAATGTCCACCTGTCTTGTTTGACTAATGTTTCCTCCCCAGAATGTTTTTCACGACTCAATTGGATCCAGATGCTCCCAGATGTTGCATTCAACGGACAGAAGCGCTGGTTATATCTGGATATATTTGAGGGCAGCACAGTTTGAGTTGAGTCTATTGTCACTTGTACTGAGGTACAGTGAAAAGCTTTTGTTGCGTGCTAATCTCCCCATAGCGTTCTTAAACCTAAATGAGATTAATTTATAGAACAGAGGAACTGTAAAGGACAGGAATAGGCCCTCCTGTCCACAATATCCTATCCAATAGACAATAGGTGCAGGAGTAGGCCATTCGGCCCTTGGAGCCAGCACCGCCATTCAATGTGATCATGGCTGATCATCCCCAATCAGTACCCCGTTCCTGCCTTCTCCCCATATCCCCTGACTCCGCTATCTTTAAGAGCCCAACTAGCTCTCTCTTGAAAGCATCCAGAGAACCTGCCTCCACCGCCCTCCGAGGCAGAGAATTCCACAGACTCACAACTCTCTGTGTGAAAAAGTGTTTCCTCGTCTCCGTTCAAAATGGCTTACCCCTTATTCTTAAACTGTGGCCCCTGGTTCTGGACTCCCCCAACATCCCCCAACCCCAACATGTAGCCATGTTAAACAGCGGTAGAGTTGCTGCCTCACAGCGCCAGAGACCCGGGTTCGATCCTGACTACGGGTGCTGTCTGTACGGAGTTTTACATCCCCCCCGTGAGTTTTAAGACGAACAGCCTTGTCAGTTGATTGGCTTGGTGTAAATGTCAATTTGTCCCTAGTGTGGGAAAGATAGCGTTATTGGGCGGGGATCGTTGATCTGCGCGGACCGGGTGGGCCGAAGGGCCTGTTTCCGTGCTGTATCTCTAGGCTAAACAAAAACACAAAGGCAAGGACACTGTGGAGATCTCCCAGCAGATGTTGAGCAGCAGAATGTCCTGTACTTGCTAACAGTCACTGCAAGCTCGAAAGCTGCACTGACTGCGTATTCCTGCAACTCAACCCGACAAAACCCTTCTGATCACAAACCCACCGCTCAGTGTTTTAGTTTAGTTTAGAGGTGCAGTGCGGGGACGGGCCCTTCGGCCCACCGAGCCCGCTCCCTCCGAGCAATCCACGCACACTAACACTCGGACGTAACAAGAGGATTTCAGGATTTCAGTATAGGAGTAAAGAGGTTCTTCTGCAGCTGTATAGGGCTCTGGTGAGACCACATCTGGAGTATTGTGCACAGTTTTGGTCTCCGAATTTGAGGAAGGACATCCTTGTGATTGAGGCAGTGCAGCGTAGGTTCACGAGATTGATCCCTGGGATGGCAGGACTGTCATATGAGGAAAGATTCCCTGCCACAGAGGACAGTGGAGGCCAAGTCACTGGATGGATTTAAGAGAGAGTTAGATAGAGCTCTAGGGGCTAGTGGAGTCAAGGGATATGGGGAGAAGGCAGGCACGGGTTAGTGATAGGGGACGATCAGCCATGATCACAATGAATGGCGGTGCTGGCTCGAAGGGCCGAATGGCCTCCACCTGCACCTATTTTCTATGTTTCTATGACGTAGGTTCTAGGTGAAGGGGAAAAGATTTAATAGGAACCTGAGGCGAACATTTTCACACAAAGGGTGGTGGGTGTATGGAACGAGCTGCCGGAGGAGGTAGTTGAGGCTGGGACAATCCAAACGTTTAAGAAGCAATTAGATGGGCACAGGTTTGGAGGGATATGGACCAGACGCAGGCAGGTGGGACTAGTGTAGCTGGGACATGCTGGCCAGAGTGGGCAAGTCGGGCCGAAGGGCCTGTTTCCACACTGTATCACTCTACGACTTTCCTACACAATAGGGACAATTTACAATTTTACCGAGGCCAATGAACCTACAAAACACGTTGGTCTTTGGAGAGCGAGAGGAAAGCGGATACAATGGTGGCATTTAAGAGATTCTGGACAGGCACGTGGATATGCAGGGATCGGATGATGTGCAGGCAGAGGGGGTTAGTTTAACATGGCTTCATGTTCAACACGGATATTGTGGGCCGAAGAGCCTATTCCTGTCCTTTACAGTTCTCTGTTCTGTAAATTAATCTCATTTAGGTTTAAGAATGCCATGGGGAGATTAGCACGCAACAAAAGCTTTTCACTGTACCTCAGTACAAGTGACAATAGACTCAACTCAAACTCAAACTGTTCGATGTCCGGAGCTGTAAGAAATCTCTCTGAGTTACAAATCAGTTAGCCAGCCACTTCAACTTCATCCATGAGATCATATAAGTGTTGTACAGATACTGGAAGAGATACTACCATAATGGCTAAGCCACCAAGTTATCTGAGGTGGCACGGTGGCACAGCGGTAGAGTTGCTGCCTTAAAGACCCAGGTTTGATCCTGACCACGGGTGCCGTGTGTACGGAGTTTGTACGTTCTCCCCGTGACCTGCGTGGGGTTTCTCCGGGTGCTCCGGTTTCCTCCCGCACTCCAAAGACGTGCCCGTTTGTAGGTTAATTGGCTTCTGTAAATTGTTCCCGAATGTGTGTAGGATATAACCAGTGTGCGGGAGATCGCTGGACGGCGAGGATTCGGTGGGCCGAGGGGCCTGTTTACGCGCTGTATCTCGAAACTAAATATTTGGCTTCATTTTTCATTTGCAACATGAATATGGATCTAACACCTTATTATGATGTGTCTTAAAATATGCAGCTATTAGGAAGGAAAAGGAAAATTATCTCTTTGGAATTGTTGGAATGGACTTTTAGAGAGGGCCCAGAGGAGGTTTACGAGAATGATCCCCGGAATGACTGGGTTAACATATGATGAGCGTTTGATGACACTGGGCCTGTACTCGCTGGAGTTTAGAAGGATGAGGTGTGGGGGAGCCTCATTGAAACATACCGAATAGTGAAAGGCCTGGATAGAATGGATGTGGAGAGGATGTTTCCACTAGTGAGAGAGTCTAGGACCAGAGGCCACTGGCCAAATAATAGGACGTACATTTAGAAAGGAGATGTGGAGGAATTTCTTTAGTCAGAGGGTGGTGAATCTGTGGAATTCTTTGCCACAGACGGCTGTGGAGGACAAGTCAGTGGATATTTTTAAGGCGGAGATTGACAGATTCTTGATTAGTGCGGGTGTCAGGGGTTATGGGGAGAAGGCAGGAAAACTTGATGGTCCACAAGAACTTGATGCTCCTACAAGATGAACATGAATTATGATGCTTGAAAACGATTTCGTTCAACTCCAAATAACAAAATCCTTTTTAATGGCGTATAAAATAATGCACACTGTTTAGTTTAGAGATACAGTGCGGAAACAGGCCTTTCGGCCCACCGAGCCCATGTCGCACATGAACACCATCCCACACACACACACACACTCAGGGACAATTTACTATTTTTACCAAGCCAATTAACCTACAAACCTTTACGTCTTTGAAGTGTGGGAGGAAACTGGAGCTCCTGGAGAAAACCCACGCAGGTCACGGGGAGAACGTACAAACTCCGTACAGACAGCATTCATGGTCAGGATTGAACCTGGGTCTCTGGCGCTGTGAGGCAGCAACGCTACTGCTGCGCCACCGTACCGCCCACTGTTCAT
>JAXLNO010002697.1:0-127031 GCA_038087875.1 Malacoraja senta | reverse complement strand
TCCTCTTTTGTCAGAGTGAGGCCAAACGCAAATTAGAGGAACAGCATCTCATATTTCACTTGGGCAGATTACAACCAGTGGTATGAATATTGAGTTCTCTGACTTCGTAATCCCTGCATTCCCTCTCTCTCCATCCCTCCCCCACCCAAGTCGTACCAGCTTCAAAGTCCCTTCTCACCTAACAAACAGCTAACAATGGCCTGTTTTCTTTATCATCATTACTTTTGTGCATATCTTTCATTGATTTGATCTATAGCTCTCTACATCACCGTCTATATCTCCCGTTTCCCTTTCCCCAGTCTGAAGAAGGGTCTCAACCCGAAATGTCACCTTTTCTCCAGAGATGCTATCTGACCCGGTGAGTTACTCCAGCTTTTTGTGTCTATCTTCAGTGTAAGCTATAGCTTGCAAAAGGGTGGTTAATAAATATTATGTGAATGCTGCAGTGGGATTAAACAATGTCGACAATTGATGCGTAACTGACAGGAAGCAAAACTTTTTGTAAAATATCTCCTTTGTTCTGGAGGTGCATAACAATGTTGTCACTGCCCCTGTAGCATCTGGTGCCCTCTTGTGGTCAAAGTGACAGTAATCTGGAGGTTGCTGTCCACAGATATTTTATTACAAATTTGGAACAAACAAAACTGATGCTGGGTCTCATCCCGGAATGTCAATAATTTCCTCCCTCCCCACAGATGCTGCTCGACCGCTGAGTTCCCCTAGGCTCCAGCAGTTTGTTTGTTGCTCCACATTATGAGAGGCGTAGACAGTCAGAACCATTTCACCAGTTTGGAAATGCTCAACTTTAGAGGCCAGAGCTAGAAAGTGAAAGGGGGAAGGTTTAATGGAGAAGTAGAGGGCATGTTTCTTCATACAGTGGGCGGGCGGGGGGGGGGGGGGGGGCTGGAACGCACTGTATGGGTGGTGGTAGTGCAGATATGATAGTAGGATTTAAGAGACTTTCAGATAGGCACATGGAAGTGCGGGGAATAATAATGAATTTTATTTATGGGCGCCTTATACCGAGGTCTCAAGGACACCTTACAGAGATTTATGGTTAACATATAATCAGAATTAAAAAAATAAGTTATAAAGGCCAATACACAAATCAGGGACAGAATTCCTTCCAAAAACACAAAAAAGAAAATCAGACCATTTTGTTTAGTTTTAGAGATACAGCGCTGAAATAGTCCCTTCATCCTACTGAGTCCGCGCCGACCAGCGATCCCCATAAACCAGCACCATCCGACACAGGTGAGACAATTTACCATTGTTTTTACCGAAGGACAATAACTTACAAACCTGTATGTCTTTGGAGTGTGGGAGGAAATCAGAGCTCCCGGAGAAATCCCATGTGATCACGGGGAGAACGTACAAACACCTTACTGACAGCACCCGTTGTCAGGATCGAACCCGGGTCTCTGGCGCTGTAAGACAGCAGCTCCACCGCTGCGCCATTGTGCCACCCCTAAATATGTTCACTATTCTATTGCAGAATCTCCAATCTCTCCCTCAATGTCAGCAAGGTGAATTTGAAGGAGCTAGTTATCGACTGCTGGAAGGAAGATGGTGTACAAGCCATAAGCTTCTGGGATGCACCGCAGCGGCAGAAGAAAATGACCACGGATCGCCCCACGGAACCCAACACGAATCGACCAGGCGGCCGCCGAGAACGAAGATGGACTCGGCCGGTCGCCTGCAGCCATATGTGGCGGCAGGTTTGGTTCGCCGGTGTGAAGAGCAACCCGGTGGAAGCTGCTGAGCTTGGCCCCGAAACCCGGAGAGTCGTGGAGGAGGGAACCGCTGCCGCCGACGGACGCAAGGAGTGGGCCGCTAAGAGAGGGACTGAGGTATTACCTCCAGGATAGGGGTTGCCTCCCGGGACACAGAGCCAGTTGGGCGACGAGAGGGACGTCAGTTGGCGGGCCGAGCTGGTCGAGGGTGACGGAGGTGGCCCCCCTGGCAATGAGCTAACCTGGATCGGGGGTCTCCAGTAAATCCAACATACAGACCGGACATTGGACTTTTTCTTTTTCTTTTGTAAATACTGCCAAATTATGGCGACGGGAGCAAGAATTTCACTGTGCAGTGCACAAGTGACAATAAAGAATCATTGACACATTGAAGTCAGAATCAATAGTGTAGAAGTGCGAGTGCTGAAGTGGGAATGGTGAAGAACTTCAAATTCCTCGGCATGAACAACCTGTTGCATTTTAGTCACTGGGGCAGAACTTTGAAAATAATGAACGTTTAACAATCCATCTGCAGCACTGATTAGAAACATAGAAAGCAGGTGCAGGAGTAGGTCATTAGGCCCTTTAAGCCAGCACCGTCATTCAATATGATCATGGCTGAGCATCCAGAATCAGTACCCTGTTCCTGCTTTCTCCCCATATCCCTTGATTCTGTAGCACTAAGATCTAACTCTCCCTTGAATACATCCAGTGAATTGCCTCCACTGCCTTCTGTGGCAGAGAATTCCACAGATTCACAACTTTCTGGGAGAAAATGTTTTTCCTCATCTCAGTCCTAAATGGCCTACCCTTTATTCGTAAACTGTGACCCCTGGTTCTGGACTCCCCCAATATCGGGAAATTTTTTCCTGCATCTAACTGTCCAATCCCTAAGGAATTTTATGTCCCTAAGGAATTAATAAGATCCCATGTCATCCTAAATTCCAATGAATATAAGCCCAGTCAGTCCATTCTTTCATCACATGTTTGTCCTGCCATACCGGGACAATAAATATTTTACTTTTTTATGAACAATATCCTTGATTTTATTGCTTTAAAAAAAAAATTCTGTTCCAGTCCCACCACTAAGATTTTTGCTGTATAATTGTTTGGGTCCTTTCCGCCTTCAATCAATTGAAAGCCAGAGTGGTAAAGAAGCCACTATTCATAGCATTGAGTATAAGAGTCAGGAAGTCATATGCTGCTTTATGGAACTTCAAAGATAGACACAAAATGCTGGAGTAACTCAGCGGGACAGGCAGCATCTCTGGATAGAAGGAATGGGTGACATTTCTGGTTGAGTCCCTTCAGGCTGAAGAGGAAAAGGAGACATGGAGATAAGGAAGTGTAAGGTATGAAAGAATGACATCAAAGGAGATGTAGTTCAAGGAAAATGTAGAATAGATCATTGTTAGCTAGGAGAGGGTGTGAACGAAGCAGACAGATAATTTTTAATCAGGGGGGCAGTCAGACTGGTCGGAGAATAGAACTTCAGATAGGCGACTTTTAGAATATTATCGGCATTTCTAGTTGCCCCAATGCAGGATGAATTTGGAAGCATGGAATTAGTGCAGAGGTGGTTTGCCAGAATGATGCACAGATTAGATATTAGCTAGAAGGAGAGGTTGGACAGACTTAGATTGTAATCGCTAGAATGCTGGAGGTTGATAAAAGTATATAAAACTATGAGAGGCATAGATGGGATAGAGAGTCAGAAACTTTTCCACAGGGTGGAAAGTAATGGAGAGCATAGTTTTCAGGTGAGTGGGACATGGTGTAAAGGGCCATGTATTAATAGAAGGCTCAATGAGAGATTTCTGCACTGATGTTGAGACTGTGCTGCACGTTTACACCTAGACACAACTTTAAACTGAGCTCATGTCTCTCCTCCCAGCTGAAAAAAAAGACGCATGGTATTACCTCAAATAAGGGCTGGGAAATTATTACACATGCATTGTCCAATTTTTATTACTTAAGCAATAACAGTAAAGTGGACTAAAGACAGACACAAAAATGTTAGATGGAGCTCTAGGGGCTGGTGGAATCAAGGGATATGGGGAGAAGGCAGGCATTCATTGGGGACGATCAGCCATGATCACCATGAATGGCGGTGCTGGCTCCAAGGGCTGAATGGCCTCCTCCTGCACCTATTTTCTATGCTTCTAAAAAGATGGAGTAACTCAGCAGGTCAGGCAGCACTTCTGGGAAAAAGGAAAAGGTGACGATTTGTGTCGAGACCCTTCCCGAAATGTCACCTACTCCTTTCCCCCAGAAATGCTGCCTGACCCGCTGAGTTACTCCAGCTTTTTGCATCTGCCTACAGTAAAACAAGCATCTGCAGTTCCTTCCTACACAGTAAAGTAGACTATCTGGTTTATCTAAAACTGCAGTTTGTGGAATTGACTGCATTCTGAATTGTAAAATAGTTATACTTTGAGAAACATCTATTCGGTTGTAAGATGCTATGTGAAATATGATTTTGTAATTGTTGTCCTTAAAACACCAATATAATCCCTACCATAAAACCTGATCCTTAAACTGTATTCACTGGTAATTAGTGACCAGAACAAGTGGTCTCATTCCCATTGTTATCAGGTTTGTGTACACATGGACCAATAATTAGCTTCACAGCAGAGTTCTGTTAAAAAAGTACAAGAGATTAAGTTACTGTTGCTGCATTTACTCTCCTGGTTAAATAGTGCTGTGGGCGGCTGTTAAACATGCTTCTTTTTACCTTACTCAACACTTACGGTGTGGCCACTGTCTCCTCTGGTAAGCAATGCTCCTTCTACTTGTGAACTTTGAGGAAACAACAAAACTGATTCTATTTACTGTTGCACAGTCCCTGTGTTTGCCCTGGGTACATTGTCTTGGATGTATTAATTGAATGATTGAATTGAATGTATTAATAATTTTGGGTAACGGTCATTCCTGAGTTGTAAAAGCACCTGTGGGAAGTTATATACACTATGGTTACCTTGGCAATCCAATGAACAGAGGAACTGAATACAGGTAAATAATGAACATAGAACATAGGACAATACAGCACAGGAGCAGTTCCTTCAGTCCTTCAGTCTGAAGAAGGGTCTCGACCTGAAACGTCACCCATTCCTTTTATCCAGAGATGCTGCCTGACCTGCTGAGTTACTCCAGCATTTTGTCTACCTTCGCCCACAATGTCTGTGCCGAACAAAATAAACTAATCTCCTCTACCTGTATGTGATCTGTATCCGGCCATTCCCTGCCTATCTATGTACCTATCTAAAAGCCTCTGAAATGTAACTGTTATATCTGCCACCACCATCACCACCACTGGCAGCGCAGTACAGGTGTCCACCACCCTCCACATAAAACAACTTGCTCCGCTCATCTCCTTTGAACATTGCTTCTCCAACCTTAAAGTGATGTTCTCTGGTCTTCAACATTTCCACCCTGGGAAAAAGGTTCTGGCTGTCCACTCTGTCTGTGCCTCTCACCATGTTATGCACTTTCATCAGGTCTCCCTTCAACCTCCAGTATACAAGAGAAAACAATCCATGTTTGTCCAATCTGTTCTTGCACTAATACCTCAGACAGAATTCAGGTAAACCGGTGATGTGCACTTTCAATAAAGAAGTGACTTCTGCATTAGTAGGTGTTCCACCTCTCCAAGATTTCCTCAGCTGGTGTTAGACACCCACATGATGGTAAAATTCAGCCTGCATCAAATGACAAATCAATGTTGTGTTAATGTTGTTGCCATCTTGTTGTTTGTTGCATGCTTCCTGTACTGCAGACCCTATCCATTACATCACCACCACTTCCATATAACCATATAATCATATAACCATTACAGCACGGAAACAGGCCATCTCGGCCCTTCAAGTCCGTGCCGAACACTTTTTTTTTCCTTCCCCCTTCTTTCTTCTTACTTCCCCCTAGTCCCATCTACCTGCACCCAGACCATACCCTTCCATTCCTTTCCCGTCCATATACCCATCCAATCTATTTTTAAAGGATAAAATCGAACCTGCCTCCACCACTTCCACTGGAAGCTCATTCCACACAGCTACCACTCTCTGAGTAAAGAAGTTCCCCCTAATGTTCCCCCTAAACTTCTGTCCCTTAATTCTCAAGTCATGTCCCCTTGTTTGAATCTTCCCTACTCTCAATGGGAAAAGCTTATCCACGTCAACTCTGTCTAACCCGCTCATAATTTTAAAGACCTCTATCAAGTCCCCTCTTAACCTTCTGCGCTCCAAAGAATAAAGCCCTAACTTGTTCAACCTTTCTCTGTAACTTAGTTGCTGAAACCCAGGCAACATTCTAGTAAATCTCCTCTGTACTCTCTCTATTTTGTTGACATCCTTCCTATAATTAGGCGACCAAAATAGTACACCATACTCCAGAATTGGCCTCACCAATGCCTTGTACAATTTTAACATTACATCCCAACTTCTATATTCAATGCTCTGATTTATAAAGGCCAGCACACCAAAAGCTTTCTTTACCACACTATCTACATGAGATTCCACCTTCAGGGAACTATGCACAGTTATTCCTAGATCCCTCTGTTCAACTGCATTCCTCAATTCGCTACCATTTACCATGTACGTCCTATTTTGATTTGTCCTACCGAGATGTAGCACCTCACATTTATCAGCATTAAACTCCATCTGCCATCTTTCAGCCCACTCTTCCAAATGGCCTAAATCTCTCTGTAGACTTTGAAAATCTACTTCATTATCCACAACACCACCTATCTTAGTATCATCTGCATACTTACTAATCCAATTTTCCACACCATCATCCAGATCATTGATGTACATGACAAACAACAGTGGACCCAACACAGACCCCTGAGGCACCCCACTAGTCACCGGCCTCCAACCTGACAAACAGCCATCCACCATTACTCTCTGGCATCTCCCATTCAGCCACTGTTGAATCCATCTTGCTACTCCACCATTAATACCGAACAATTGAATCTTCTTAACCAACCTTCCATGAGGAAACTTGTCAAAGGCCTTACTGAAGTCCATATAGACAACATCCACTGCTTTACCCTCATCAATTTCGCTAGTAACCTCTTCGAAAAATTCAAGAAGATTAGTCAAACATGACCTTCCAGGCACAAATCCATGTTGACTGTTCCTAATCAGACCCTGCTTATCCAGATGCTTATATATATTATCTCTAAGTATCCTTTCCATTAATTTGCCCACCACTGACGTCAAACTAACAGGTCTATAATTGCTTTGTTTACTCTCACAACCCTTTTTAAACAACGGAACAACATGCGCAGTACGCCAATCCTCCGGCACTATTCCTGTTTCTAATGACATTTGAAATATTTTTGTCATAGCCCCTGCTATTTCTACACTAACTTCCCTCACTGTCCTAGAAAATATCCTGTCAGGACCTGGAGACTTATCCATTTTCATATTTTTCAAAAGTGTCCGCACCTCCTCTTATTTGAATCTCATAGTTTCCATTGCTACTCTGCTTGTTTCCCTTACCTCACATAATTCCATATCCTTCTCCTTGGTGAATACCGAAGAAAAAAAATTGTTCAATATCTCCCCCATCTCTTTTGGCTCTGCAGATAGCTGTCCACTCTGACTCTCTAATGGACCAATTTTATTCCTTGTTATCCTTTTTCTATTAATATAGCTGTAGAAACCCTTTGGATTTACTTTCACCTTACTTGCAAAAGCAACCTCATATCTTCTTTTAGCTTTTCTAATTTATTTCTTAATATTCTTTTTACATTCTTTACACTCCTCAAGCACCTCATTTACTCCATGCTGGCAATAATTATTGTAGATCTCTCTCTTTTTCCGAACCAAGTGTCCAATTTCCCTTGAAAACCATGGCTCTTTCCAATTTTTACTATTTCCTTTCAACCGAACAGGGACATAAAGATTCTGTACTCTTAAAATGTCACCTTTAAATGTCCTCCATTTCTCTACTACATCCTTCCCATAAAACAACATGTCCCAATTCACTCCTTTTAAATCCTTTCGCATCTCCTCAAAGTTAGACTTTCTCCAATCAAAAATTTTAACCCTAGGTCCAGTTCTGATCCTCTCCATAATTATATTGAAACTAATGGTATTGTGATCACTGGACCCGAAGTGCTCCCCAACGCCCACCTCCGCCACCTGCCCTGTCTCATTTCCTAACAGGAGGTCCAGCACTGCCCCTTCTTTAGTAGGTACCTCTATGTATTGCTGCAAAAAACTATCCTGCACACATTTTACAAATTCCAAACCATCCAGCCCTTTTACAGTATGTGTTTCCCAGTCTAAGTGTGGAAAATTGAAATCTCCCACAATCACTACCTTGTGCTTACTACTAATATCTGCTATCTCCTTACATATTTGCTCTTCCAATTCTTGCTCCCCATTAGGCGGTCTATAATACACCCCTATATGTGTTGCTACACCTTTCCCATTTCTCAGTTCCACCCAAATAGCCTCCCTAGACGAGCCCTCTACTCTATCCTGCCAAAGCACTGCTGTAATATCTTCCTTGACAAGCAATGCAACACCCCCACCTCTTGACCCTCCAATTCTATCACACCAGAAGCAACGAAATCCTGGAATATTTAGTTTCCAATCACAGCCCTCCTGCAACCATGTGTCACTGATCGCCACAACAACATACTTCCAGGTGTCAATCCAGGCTCTATCCACGACTTCCCCAGAAGACGATAATGAGATTTAAGAAGCTTGAGGATAGGCACGTGGATATGTAGGGACTTGAGGGATATGAATCATGTACAAGCAGTTTAGTTTAACTTGACATCATGTTCGGCACAGACATTGTGGCTGAGCTCTAACCCATTACACCCTTAATGAACAAAAATATATCAATCTAAATCTGGAAATTTTCAAGTGGGCAACATATTCAACAGATTACAGAATCGAGAACCAGAAGACATAGGTTTAAATTGAGGGGGGGGGGGGAAGATTTAATGGGAATCTGATGAGCAATTTCTTCCCACACAATGCTTCCTTTCTAACTATTCTGACAATCGTGAAGGCTTGGAGATTACAAACCTACTCATCCTGAAAGTTTAATCCCATTGTTATCAGATGAAAGTAAATATAAAATGGTGATTCCCCTGTTGAAATAATAACATATAAAACAAAAATCCTTGGTTGTGGAGTGTTTTGGGAAGTCACGTGGATTTTATCATTACTGTATTCCACTAGCCTTCTTATGTTTCTCCTGGTAACACTGAAACAGACACTTCTAACTCTCCCTTTGGGGCCCCTTCTCACCTCACTTTGACACTGAACTTTGACACTGTCTGGTGTGCTGCATGGAAACTTTATCACAGAACAAATACTGCTTATTCATGTAGAAACAAGAAAATGCAGATGCTGGTTAATACACATAAAATGCTGGAGTAATTCAGCAGGTCAGGCAGTATGTCTGGAGAACATGGATAGGTGATGTTTCAGTTTAGACATCAGTTTAGATGTGTAAGAAGGAACTGCAGATGCTGATTTAAACCGAAGATAGACACAAAAAGCTGGAGTAACTCAGCGGGACAGGCAGCATCTCTGGAGAGACGAAATGGGTGATGTTTCGCGTCTAGACCCTTCTTCAGACTGGTGATGCAGATGCTGGTTTACACCGAAGATAGACACAAAAAGCTGGAGTAAATCAGGAAGTCAGGCAGCATCGCTGGAGAAAAGGAATAGATGGCGTTTCAGGTCAAGGCACTTCTTCAGACAGAGTCGGGGGTATATCTTTTATTAATTTGTTCTATGTACCTTTTCATATCGCTTGGTTCCCTGTCTCCTGATTCTCAGTCTGAAGAAGGGTCTCGACCCGAAACGTCACCTTTTCCTTTTCTCCGGAGATGCTGCCTGACCCACTAAGTTACTCCAGTATGTGTCGAGTTTCAGTTTAGACCCTGTTTATTATAGTCTGCTCCGACCCCACCCCCACCCCCCACCCCACCCAAGCCTTGATAGTCGGGACTCATCAGTAAGGTCTTCTTTACACTTACTGTTACAGAATCCCAATGTCCTCATAAGTCAGAAGTGCCCCATTCCATGCAGAGATTTCCCACCAGATGGGCATTTCAGGGTTGCAGCTCATAGAGATGGTGCCTATGAGGACCTGGACTCAATCCCGATCTCTACTACAACCTGTGTGGCACTTTTATTCTTTCCCTGAAACCATGTGTGCTTCCTCTGGTTATTCCAGTTTCTCCCAATATTCCAAAGATGAGAGGCTGAGAGGTAAATTGGCCAGTGTGAATTGATCGTACATACTGTGACCTCCATAATGTTTCGGACAAAGACCCATCATATATTTATTTGCCTCTGTACTCCATAATTTGAGATTTGTAATAGAAAAAAATCACATGTGGTTAAAGTGCACATTGTCAGATTAAAAAAAAGGCAATTTTTTAAACATTTTGGTTTCACCATGTAGAAATTACAGCAGTCAATTTACATAGTCACAAAATACATAGTCTGCCCCATTTTAGGGCACCATAATGTTTGGGACACAGCAATGTCATGTAAATGAAAGTAGCCATGTTTAGTATTTTGTTGCATATCCTATGCATGCAATGACTGCTTGAAGTCTGTGATTCATGGACATCGCCAGTTGCTGGGTGACTTCTCTGGCGATGCTCTGCCAGGCCTGTATTGCAGCCTGTGCTTGTTTTGGGGGCTAGTCCCCATTCAGTTTTCTCTTTGGCATATCAAAGGCATGCTCAGTTGCGTTCAGATCGGGTGATTGTCTTGGCCACTCAAGAATTAACAATTTTTTAGCTTTGAAAAACTCCTTTGTTGCTTTAGGATCATTGTCTTGCTGTAGTATGAACCGCTGGGCAATGTGTTTTGAGGCCAATGTGTTTGAACTTGAGCATATAGGATGTGTCTATACACTTCAGAATTCATTATGCTGCTACCATCAGTAGCTGAATGGTCAACAAAGCTAAGTTAGCCAGTACCTTCAGCAGCCATACATGCCCAGCCCACAACACCCCCACCACCGTGTTTCACAGATGAGGTGGTATGCTTTGGATCTAGGGCAGTTCCTTCTCTCCTCCATACTTTGCTCTTGGCATCACTCCGATATAAGTTAATCTTTGTATCATCTGTCCAGAAGACCTTTTTCCAGAACTGTGGTTGCTCTTTTAAGTACTTCTTGGCAAACTGTAACCCGGCCATCCTGTTTTTGTGGCTAAACAGTGGTTTGCATCTTGCAGTGCAGTCTCTGTATTTCTGTTCATGAAGTCTTCTGCGGACAGTGGTCATTGGCAAATCCACACCTGACTCCTGATGAGTGTTTCTGACCTGTCAGTCCCTTTGCGATTAGTAAAGGATTGGGGTTTTGTCTTTATTATAGAGAGAAGTCTTCTGTCATCAGCTGTGGAGGTGTTCCTTGGCCAGCCAGTCCCTTTGCGATTAGTAAGCTCACAGTGCACTCTTTCTTCTTAATGATGTTCCAAACAGTTTGATTTTGGTAAGCCTAAGGTTTGGCTGATGTCTCGAACAGTTTTATTCTTGTTTCTCAGTCTCATAATGGTCTCTTTTACTTTCATTGGCACAACTCTGGTCCTCCTGTTGATGAACAGCAATAAAAGTTTCCAAAGGTGATGGAAAGACTGGAGGAAAGACTAGATGCTGAGTTCTCTTATACCTGCATTAAGGAGGCATTTAAATACCCCTGAGCAATTACATACATCTGCGAAGCCATGTCCCAAACATTATGGTGCCCTGAAATGGGGGGACTATGTATAAACACAGGTGTAATTTCTACATGGTGAAACCAAAATGGGCAAAAAATGAATACATAAGTTTAAAATGAGGGGGGAAAGATTTAATAAGAACCAGAGGCATAGCTTTGGTGGGAGTACTGAATGAACTGCCGGAGAAGGGAGTTCAGGCAGGTACTATCGCAACATTTAAGAAACATTTAATCTGGTACATGGATAGATAGGTTTAGAAGGATATGGGCCTCCTCAGACAGCCGTGGAGCCCACGTCAATGGATATTTCTCAGGTGGATATTGACAGATTCTTGATCAGTATGGGTGTCAAGGGTTATGGGGCGAAAGCAGGGAATGTGGTTGAGAGGGCGAGATAGAGCAGCCATGATTGAATTAGGCCATTCAGCCGTAGGCCCTGATTCCCTGCTGAATCTCCTTGACGTTGTCCATTTTCTTAATATAATAAAATATTCTTTGAATTTTGGAATATTGTAACTAGTAGGCTGTATCGACATGATAGATAATAATAGATCTTTGAAGATGGGAAGCAATCCAATAGGATCATTCAATACCTCGACCACAATTGGTGGAATAGGTATCAGAGCCCATCTAGCCAACTCTTGTAGAAGGATCAGTGGTGCAGCATTAGAGATGCTGCCTTATCGCCCTTACAGCACCAATGCCCAGGTTGGATCCTGACTACGGGTCCTGTCTGTATGGAGTTTGTACATTCTCCACCTGACCGGGTGGGTTTTTCCTGAGATCTTCAGATTCTTCCCACATTCCATGACGTACAGGTTTGTAGTTTAATTGGCTTGGTGTAGAATGTAAATTGTCCCTTGTGTGTGTAGGATAGTGTTAGCGTGTGGGGGTTGCTGGTCAGTGTGGACTCAGTGGCCCGAAGGGCCTGTTTCCATGCTGTATCTCTAAGCTAAAAACTAAACTAAAGGCTCCTGACACAAATTGTCACCTGATCATTGATGCTGCCTGCCCCACTGAGTTCATCCAGCACTTGCATCTGCAGGTCCTTGTGACTCCCTTATTCAAAGTTATTGTATTGTTATCAGTTTAATAACTCTTAGTTATTTTCAGTGAATGATACAATCATATTTATTATTGTTTATGCATTGCAGATTTACACCATCTTGCATCTTACTACCTGTTGAACCATGGATTGAGTGAGCTGCCTGAGTACAGTATGGTAGCAATGCTGGATGACCTCCAGATAGCATATTTTGAAAGCACACTAGAGCTGGCTATTCCCAGACAGCGATGGATGGCCCAGTCTTGCCCGCAGGATCAATGGGATTCAATGGCCATCACAGTTGCAGGTTTTCATGGGATTGTCAGAGGAAATGCTGAGATAGTCTACCAACAGCAACATGGTATCTCGAGTAAGTGTCATGACCGGACCTGGGGTAGACACCCAGTGATGGAACAAATGGATTTTGTTTTAGTTTTGTTGCTGTCACAT
This sequence comes from Malacoraja senta, assembly GCA_038087875.1. Taxonomy (NCBI): domain Eukaryota; kingdom Metazoa; phylum Chordata; class Chondrichthyes; order Rajiformes; family Rajidae; genus Malacoraja; species Malacoraja senta. Next base: position 114,101 of record JAXLNO010002697.1, on the reverse strand, counting down.
GATTCTCTGATACACTTTTTTTGCATGTTAGTCAATCACATCAAAGAAAACTATTCATAAATACAATCAAACCAAACTCGTACAATAGGTAGAGCAAAGAGTGCAGAATGTAGTTCTCAGCATTGTAAGGCACCAGTGCCAGAGACAAAGTCCAGTGTCTACAATGGGGTTGAGGTGAACCCTAGCATAAGGGAGGACTGTTCATAAACCAGACAACATAGGGGAGGAAACAGTTACTGAGTCTGGTGGTGCACGCTTTAATGCTTACGTACCTTCTGCAGGAAGAAGAAGGAATGACCAGAGCGGGATGAATCTTTGATTATGTTGTCTGCTTTCCTGAACCAGTTGAAATACAGGTGGATTCACTGGTGGGGAATCATGTTTGTGTGATCGACTGTGCTACATCTCCACCTCCCTGCAATTTCCAGCGGTCTTGGGCAGAACTCTTTCCAAACTAAGTTGTGATACAACCTGTCAGTATGCTTTCTATGGCACATTTGTAGACGTTTGTAAGAGTCATTGGAGATGCCGCATTTCCTTAGTCTCCTGAGGCAGTAGGGGAACCAGAAACTCTCAACCTTTTTCACTTCAGCACCATTGATGTAGCAATGTTACAAAATTTTGAGATTTTAAAAATAAAGTCTGCAATTTATCCCATCAGATAAAGCATAAAAAGAAGTTTAATTTGACACCTAATTCACTTTCATATCTTCAGTATTAAAGAAGTTATGGCCATCTTGTTCCCTATTGCTTTTCCATTGACTTAACACAAAAGCTGTGATCGAGGACAGTCAAAAGCCCATAACTTTCTTAAAAATTAAGATAACTGAAAGACATTTTCAGTTATTATAGATTGAAGCATTCTGAAACAAATATGAAACAATCTTACTTAGAAGACATGAAAGTATGGATGACTTGAAATTAAAGCATATAATTAGTTAGTTACCTAATTGTAGCTAATTACAAAATTCAATTACTAGATCTAAACATCTATCAATTTCTTAAGAATAGATTAACATTTTTAAATAGCCTAAGTGTCCAAATAACATTCACACAATAATTCACAATATAACATAACTTTTAAATCTCATTTTCATGAATTTACAGGCCAAATGGAAGGAATTGAATGTTTAATACCTGTAAATTAATGGGCATTTAATTCATTTTGCGAGTGAGGATTTCTGGAACGCGATCATTTGGAACGTTCATTTGCGGTGAATTTAACCCCGTATTGGCATGAAAAATACTGCCGTTAGTTCGGGGAATAAAATCACCGTGTCGCATGAAAAAATGTGAATTAAAGGCTTCTTAAGAAGCACTTTTATACATTTAAAGAAACCACTTTCGTTTACCTGTCCCGTGTGTGAAATCCGTCCCCGTTATCGGCGTTGACGCTTCAGGAGCTGCTTTTAAAATTACTCTAGCGCTGACATTGACGATTTAATAAAAATAAAAAATTCACAAAACGCCGGTAGGAACGATTCATCAGCCAGCGCTTGTACTCCAACAAAATATTAACTAGGACAAGGAAGGAGAAACCCGCGTTTTAACCCCGCCCCCCCTTAAAGGCGCCAAAATCGCGCATACGGCCAGTGGCAGAATTACAGCGCGACTGAAGGTAGGTTTTGTAACATACCTAATTGATGCTGTTTCAGACATTTACTCCATCACATTTTGATAGAGACACGGCCCATCGTCTATATTTAATGTGTCCTAACTGCTGAACACCCATTGATAACAGTTGGCTGGTGATAGTCTCTTTATGGGTTAAGCATTTGATATTTAACACCAGTAAAAAGTGGATGGATTGGATCATCTGTTTTATTGGGCTGGAATGAGGGAGAAACCATTAGTTTATTTATAGCCTGATCACCTAGAGATGGGACCTTGATTTAAGCTGGTTGATGGTGACTATGATGTATTCCCTCAACAATAATATTCTGTTAATCCAGCATTCCCTCAATATTGGCAGCAATCCACAGAGAGTGTAGCAATCCCACACTGTGCAACAGCCTTGATGTACTACCCATCTGCATTGCCTTAACCTTGAGACTGACCTGTTCACTGTATAACATTGCCCATCTGACAATGCACTCCTTCCTCTGTTCTTTATGTACGAAAGTGCAGAATCTGAGTTCTACCCTTCTGACACAGCAGAACTCCTTTAGTGTTACATCCGCAACAGTAAAGCTTCCCCCCTCAACACTTGAGGTTAGTCCATGCCCTCAGTATATAGACCATGGGTCATTGAGTCACACATCATGGAAACCGGCCCTTCTGCTCACTGAATCCACATTGATCATCCATTGTGCTAAGATGGAGTCACAGCAAACTGCAGATGCTGCCAATCTGAATTAAAAACAAACAGGAGGAACTCAACGAGTCAGGCAGCATGCTGTGGACAAATGGACAGAAAACATATGAGACCAGGACCATTTAGAGTGATGGAGTAGGGTGGAGAAAGCTGGAAAGAAAAGTAGTCTGTGTAGGATAGTTAATATGCGGGGACCACTGGTCAGTGCGGACTCGGTGGGCCGAAGGACCTGTTTCGGCGCTGTATCTCTGAACTAAACCTGCTCCTGTGCTGTACAGCTCTATGTTGTGTTCTGTTATGCCTGTTTGTACCATGCTGAGAACTGATTTGTAAATTGCCTCTCCCTTCCATCCACTCACCCCAACCCAAATCCTCCACCCCTACCTCAGCCCAAGCTGTTTTCTTTGTGCAGGGTTTCTGCGGCTGTGAAGTGGACAGTGACAATTCCACTGATGGGTTTGTCAGACTGGGTTATGATGGGGAGGATGCCTGTGCTTTTGACAAGGACAGAATGTTCTGGATTGCACTACGTCCAGATTTCCAGATGCTAGCAGATCGGTGGAATGTCAACACCTTCATGAACAAGTATTTTAAAGATCTCCTGGAGAAGGACTGTGTGAAGTGGCTGCGGATATATCTGGAGTGTGGACAAGAAGCACTACAGAGGAGAGGTACACGACGTAGGCACTCTGACTGATGGGCCAGAGGATATCCTCTGGATAGATCAGGTGGGAAATATCATGCACGTCAGGCTGTCACTTGAGTAATTATTTAGTTTAGTTTAGAGATACAGCTCGGAAGCCCACCGACACCGCACCGAGCAGCCATGCCCGCACACTAACACTATCCTACACACACTAGGGACAATTTGCATTTATACCAATCCAATTAACCTACAAATTTGTACGTCTTTCGAGCGTGAGGGGAAACCGAAGATCTCGGATAAAACCCACGCAGGTCACAGGGAGAACGTACAAACTGTGTAAAAACAAGCACCCGTAGTTAGTAACAAACCCAGGTCTCTGGCGCTGTAAGGCAGTAGCTCGATCGCTTCGCCACCCTGTTCTTGGGCGAGGGTATCAGTAAATTGTCTGGCAACATGCCTCTTAGATGGAGCCAGTGGGTAGGAAGTGCAAGTGAAAGATAAATATTGTACCAGTGTCCTTTATCCACAGTCATATAGATATTCAGGAAATGGAGGAATATGTATCTTGGTCTTATGTTTAGCACCGACCTTGTGGCCTGAAGGGTCTGTTGCTGTGCTGATCAGAAACCCAATCAGATTCTCTATTTGCCTCTATTACTCCTTGGGATGGTGACATTCAATTTCCAACAGTTCTCTGGTTGAAGAACTTCTTCCTCCCATTCCCTCTTGGAATATTTAGTGTTATTATTCAGCTGAGATTCATGAACAAATAGAAGCAATCATGTCTACAGTATCAATCCCAATGGTGAGTTATACTCCTCCATTGGGCCCTGCATTCCCCTTTCATCTGTGCTGTCAGTTCAAGTCTGGAGCTAAGATAAGGAGCATGTCAGTTGTATTAAAACTAAATGTTTTGTTGTTTTGCCAGAAATGCAAAATGAAAAGAGAAAAGGCTGTAAACCTTGTGCAAGATAGAACTGCAGATGCTGGTTTACACTGAAGATAGAAGATGTTGGCGTAACTCAGTGGGTCAGAAGCATCTCTGGGCATTCCTTCTCTCCAGAGATGCTGCCTGACCTGCTGAGTTATTCCAGCATTTTGGGTCTAGGCTGGAAACTTAGTTCAGCCAGAGAAAAAACTCTGATTGGGAAAGTGGTGAGTTGCAGTGATCTTACAATTGAAGGCTTTTGTTCATGTCTTCACTGATTCTGACGCTTCTTACACTTGCAGAAACCTCTGAGGTGTTTATTGGGATTAAAAGTGATGGGTCGCAATCACTGAGACTCTCCTGCCTTGTCACAGGCTTCTAGCCACGGGCCATCGATGTAACGTGGCTGAGAGATGGTGAGGGGGTCCACAAGTCTGAATCCAGTGATGATCTGTTGCCCAATTGGGATGGGACTTACCAGCTGAAGAATACAATTCAACTGAGTAGAGAAGATGTGGCAAAATTCTCCTGTTACATCGAACATGCAACTCTGCTGCAGGGAGTCAATGTTCCACAGGGTAAGTGGCAAGTCAATGCGGCTGAACACTTGAGACAATAAACCTCCTGGACTGAGATAACAGCCTCAACTCACACTCTTAACTAAGCTGTGCATTTAGACTTTAAACTTTAGAGATATGGTGCAGATACAGACCCCTCAGCTCACTGAGTCCTCGCTGAACAGTGATCATCCCGTACATTTACACTAACCAACACACTGGGGACAAATTACAATTTTACCTAAGCCAAGTAACCTTCAAGCCCATATTTCTTTGGAGTGTGGGAGGAAACCGGAGCACCCGGAGAAAACCCACGCAGTCACAGGGAGAACATACAATGTCCTTGCAGACAGCACCTGTAGTCAGGATCGAACCCAGGTCTCTGGTGCAGTAAGGAAGCAGCTCTACTGCTACGCCACTGTGCCACCCATTATTAATTTGTGGTTATCTAATTGCCCAGAATTATTGATAGTCAATGGAATGTGGTTTTAGTTTAAGAGATACAGCCCAGAAACCAGCCCTTCAGCCCACCGAGTCTGCGTCAACCAGCGATCCCTGCACACTTACATTATCTTACTTATTAGGGGACAATTTACAATTATACCAAGCCAATTAACCTACAAACCTGTCTGTCTTTGGACTGAGGGAGGAAACCGGAGATCCAGGCAAAACCCACGCAAGTCCCGGGGAGAAGGTACAAAACTCTGTACAGACGGGACCCGTAGTCAGAATTGAACTGGGTCTCTGGCGCTGTAAGGCAGCAGTTCCACCGAGTGGGCAAAGCAGAGCCAAATGGAATACAGTGTAGCAAGTGTCTGGTTTTACATTTTGGCAGTCGGAATAAAGACATAGACTATTTTCTAAATGGGGAGAGAATTCAGAAATCTGGGCTACAAAGTGGGAATACTAGTGCAGGATTCCCAAATAGTTCATTTGCAGATTGAGTCAGTGGTAAGTAAGGCAAATGCAATGCCAGCATTCATTTCGGGGGGACTAGAATATAAAAACAATGATATAATGCTGAGGATTTATCGGGCACTGGTGAAGACACATTTGGAATATTGTGAGCAGTTTTGGGCTCCATATTAGAAAGGATGTGCTGGCTTTGGAGAGGGTCCAGAGGAAGTATGTCCTGGGGATGATTGATTTAACGTATGAGGAATGTTTGAAGTCTCTGGGCTTCTACTCGTGGGAATTTAGAAGGATGAGGGGGAAATCTCTGAAACCTGCCAGTTAATGAAAGTCCCAGTTGGTGGATGTGGATAGGATGTTTTCAGTAATGGGAGAGTCTAGCACAGCCTCACAATAAAAATACGTACTTTCAAAATGGAGATGAGGAGGAATTTCTTTAGTCACAGGGTGGTGAATCTGTGGAATTCATTGATACAGACAGCTGTGTGGGTCAAGTCATTGCATATTTTAAAGCAGAGAATGATAGGTTCTTGATTATTATGAGTGCCAAAAGTTACAGGGAGAAGGCTGGAGAATGGGATTCAGAGGTAAAAATAGATCTGCCATGACTGAATGGTGGAGTAGACTCAATGGACTGAAAGGCCTACTTCTGCTCCAATGGTAAAAATTATTCTTGTCACCCTTAACTCACACATCCAAATGTAGGAAGCAAGATAGGCTGATCCTGGCCAAGGTCTCTTATCTTATTTCTTGGGCATCTAGCTAATTTTTTTGATAGTAGTTAGTTGCACAAAAGGCCAATAGTGGTGCCACATCCAACCTCATTATCAGTCTGAAGTAGCAGCACCTGTGTGTGTGTGTGTGTGTGTGCGCGCGCGTGCGTGCGTGCGTGTGTGTGAAAATATCAAACTCTCAGATATTTAAATATCAGCAAAGTTTAAAACCTTTGAAGTTTTATCAACTATAAATGGGTTCACTTTTATTTGCTAAAATAACAATGGTCAACATAAGAAAATAGCCTTGTTGACCTCTACACTGCAAATAGACCACCGGGGGCGCTGACCTGTCTGTCCTTTCACCTTTCTTTTTTATTTTAGTCAGTAAAGTGTTTTGTTTTGGAGGTCTAGACTTTTTTGTGTGGGGGGGGAAGGGGGAAACTACCTTTCAGGGTCCCTACCTGGCCGGAGAGGCAGCTTTTCTCTGGGCTGCAGCTTCGACCCGTCCTCGCGGCCTACCAGCAGGCCTGGAGCGGCGTTTCCTGTTGGGGACCGCCCAGAGCCTCGGCTTCGGCGGCGGCACAGCGCTGGAGCGCTATCGCGGAGCGGGCGATGCCTTGCCCGGGTCGCCGCGCTGGAGCTCCGGTGAGCTGAGGATCACTGGAGAAAACATCGCGGGGCTGCGGGACTGTGGAGCGACCAGCTGCGGGCAGCGGCGCTGAACTTTACACCGGGAGCCTGGGATCTCTATATGAGAGCGCCAGTTGTGGAGCTCCAACCGGCGCGGCCTTGTTGGCTTCGGAAGCCGCGGCCCCCAGTGCGGAAGCGGCCGTTCCAGGGTTCCCAGGCCGCTGGGAGGACTCTCCCGTCGCCGGAGCAACATCACCCGCCGAGAACGGCCTGGAACATCGGGCCTCCGTAGAGGCAACTGTGGAGGCCTCAATGGGCCCAACTATGGGTGAACTGGGGTGGGGGACTGGACTTTGTGCCTTCCCTCATGGTGGGAGCCATTGTGGGGGGATGTTCAGTGTTAAGACTATCTTGGTGTGATGTCTGTATTCTTCTCTTTTTTGTGCTGCATAATGGCAAAAAGCATTTCACTTCACTACACCCGGGTGTATGTGAATGTGACAAATAAAATATCTTGAATCTTGAATCTTTATTTCTGACATATGCTTGATTCTTTAAATTCATAATTAAATGCTGCAGATAAAATCTCAACGCTAATATGAACTTCAAAGATTTTTCATTGATCTATTTAAACATCCATCGTCTGGACAATTACATAAATCTAAGACTTTGTTACTTTGTAATTAGATATGAACAGTGCTAGTTTAATGTAGATAATAAAATCATTACAAAGTCGTTATTGATCAATACATGTTTAAAATGCACTATATATGCCAACAGAGATGGCAGCGAAAGAAGATATAAAGATTAGGATCGTGACTGGAGCTGTAATTGTTCCTCTTATTCTCCTGGGGATCATCCTTGGAATTGGTTGCTGGAAGAAGAGGAAAAAGATGAAACCTTTCAATGAACAGGGACCAGCTGACAACAGCAGAGACCAGCAGCGGACTGCAGTGACCATGAAGCACAATCAGCTTCCGTTGGGATACAGAGGAGGTCTACCGGAATGATGCCTGGATTAGTGGGGTATTAGCCACAGGGAGAAGTTGGACAGACTGGGCAGTTGGATTGTTTTCTCTGGAATGTCGGGGATTGAGGGGAGACCTGACAGTAATATATCAAACTGGGAGGAGTAGCGATAGGGTAGACCATCTGACTTTTTACCCAGGAAGGAAATATCAAATAAGAGCAGGTATAGCTTTGCAATGAGTGGCAAAGTTTAAAAAAGATGTGCAGGACAAGTGTTTTACGCCAAGGGTGGCGAGTGACTGGAATGTGCTGCCGGGGGTGGTGGTGGAAGCAGATATGATAGTGGCATTTAAGAGACTTTTAGATAGGCACATGTATATGCAGGGTATGGATGGATATGGATTATGTGCAAGCAGATAACAATTGGTCTTGGCATCATGTTCGGCACAAACATTGTGGGTCAAAGGGCCTGTTATTGTGCTGTACTGTTCTATGTTCTATGCTCTTTATTGTATCAATGCTGACTGATGGCTTTACATTCAGCCATTAATTTTTCAAGTGCTGTCTTCACCAGTTACCCTGTGATTCCAAAGTCATACATTGCGCCACATTTTGGAATAAAAGGTCGCCCATTTTATTGATTGATACTTTATTACCATATGAGTCATGTCACAGTGAAATTCTTTGTTTTGCATGACATACAAAGAGTCACCATGTATAGGGTGTCGACACAGTTACAAAGTAATCATTACAGTCCCCAATGGTCCCTCTTTGTTCTCGGCAGTCCCTCCATGTTGGGTTCACCTGTGTTATCAACGGCCCCCAACCCTGGGACCATCTTTGTTCTCGACAGCCGCTCCATGTTGGGTTCACCTGTATTATCAGCCCCCCCAACCCCGAGACCCTCTTTGTTCTCGGCAATCCTCCCTTGCCAGGTTCTTCTTTAAAATAGCTATGAAGAAGATTTATTTTCCAGGAGGTGTATGATTTGCCTGAACATTCTATTCCAGCTGTGAAGATAAGGTGAATGAATATTTTCCAGGTTGAGATATAGAGAATTTTAGATCAGAAATGAATCAAAGGTAGCAGGAATAATGCAGTAAACTGATCGAAATCAGATTGGACATAATGTTATTGAATGATGCAGTCTGTTCAAGGGGGCTTACAGCTGATTACTAATCTTATTTTATATAAAACATAAAAATGTTCATCTCAGGAAGAGGCCCTTTGGCCCACAATGTCTGTGGTGAACATGATGAGATGCTAAACTGATCCCATCCAACTGCAACTTGATCCATATCCCTCTATTTCCTGCAGATCAGTTTGTCGATCTAAAAGCCTCTCAAACATCATATACATATCTTGCGAGAGATAGACACAAAAAGTTGGAGAAACTCACCGGATCAGACAGCATCTCTGGATACAAGACATAGGTGACATTTCGGGATGAGACCCTTGTTCAGACTCCAGAAATGCTGTTTGACCCGCTGAGTTACTCCAGCTTTTTGAGCCTATCTTCGGGTTAAACCTGCATCTGCAGTTCGTTCCTAGTTATTTTGCCACTTGTCTTTGTCACATACTGTAAGCTGCATTCCTTGTTCACATACCTGATGGTGTAGTGGAGAAGTAATTGCCTTTGCATTTAATGCTTCACTCAGTGCTTCAAGTATTTAATGGGCCAGTCAACAAGGATCTTTGTTTTCAATACGAACCACGCTCTACACCACAGCTTCGATAAGATTGCTTAGTTTAGTTGAGTTATAGAGCATGGATGCAGAGCCTTCAGCTCATCGAGTTGATACCAACCATCCTGCACACCAGTTCTGTTATCCCTCTTTCACATCCGCTTTCGATACACTAGGGCAATTTTACAAAGGCCAACTCACCTACAAACCTGTACATCATTGAGATGTGCGAGGAAACCGGAGCACCGGGAGAAATCCCACATGGTCACAGGGAGCACATGCAAACTCCACATAGACAACATCCCAGTCCCATGTCATGTGAATATTTATGGAACATGGTAACGTATGGGGGCTGTGTTTTGTTGACCCGACAGATCACAGGTAACAATACTCATTATCAAAGCTGTGGTGTAATAGCTCTGGAAGTGTTTTATGTGCAACAGACCGAGAATTTCATTGTATATCCACCAGTGTCATTTCTGAATTATGAGCATTTAATAAAATACTTTTGAATGAGTTTTACCAAGACGTTGGCATGCTACACTGACCTATATACTTGTTTTGTCATTGTTAATACTACAGACAGCTATTTACTCAATCATAAGATCATCAGTGATAGGAACAGAATTAGGCCATTCGTCCCATCTATCATGGCTGATCTATCCTATCCTCCAAACCTCATTTTCCTGCCTTCTCCCCATAACCCCTGACACCCGTACTATTCAAGAATCTATCTATCTCTGCCTTAAAAAATATCCATTGACAGCCTCCACAGCCTTCCGTGGCAGAATTCCACAGATTTACCACCCTCTGAATAAAGAAATTCCTCCTCATCTCCTTCCTAAAGGAGTGTACTTTGATTGTGAGGCTATGCCCTCTGGTGATATGCTGACACTAGTGGAAACATCCTCTCAACATCCACTCTATCCAGGCCTTTCACTATTCGGTAAGTTTCAATGAGGTCCCCCCCTCATCCTTCTAAACTCCAGCGAGTAGAGGCCTAGTGCCGTCAAACGCCCATCAGAACGGAATAACAACAACTTTACTCTTCATATAACCAATTGTGAAAATTCACACCTCCACATTCAGGGACAGTCTCTTCCCAATTGTTATCAGGCAACTGAAACCATCCTACCTACAACCAGGGTGCAGTCCTGAACTACTGTCTCCTGCATTGGAGATCCTCGGGCAATCTTTGATCGGACTTTACTGCCTTTATCTTGCACCAAACGTTATTCATGTTATTCCCTTGATCATATATCTGTACACTATGGATGGCTCGATTGTAATGTATTGTCTTTCCACTGACTGGTTAGCACATTTAGTTTAGTTTAGTTTAGAGATACAGGGCAGAAACAGGGTCCGCACCAATTCCCGCACACTAACACTATCCTACACACACTTGGAACAGGTTTACATTTATACCAACCCAATTAACCTACATACCCATAGTCAAGATCAAACCCGGCTGTGTGGCACTTAAGGCAGCAACTCCAGTGGTGCATCACCATGTTGCCCTTATTGTTGTAGGATGTGCAGGGAATGGAGGTATATTATGTGCAGGCAGATAGGAGTTGGTCTTGGCATCATGTTCAACACAGACATTGTGGGCCAAAGGGCCTGTTCCTGTGCTGTACTGATCTATTGTGGTGATTGTGAAAACACATAATAATTACTTGATTGCTGATATCTTAAGTGTATTTACTTGGTACATTAAATATTCAGACAAAACTAAATTCCATTCCCAAGTCATCTAATTCCCACACCCTAGTCAGCATGAAACATCAACTTTATTGAGGTACTGATATATTTATTTTCTGTTAATATGTAACTGTGAGTTTAATGTTACACCAAATGGTAATTGGCTTGTTTCCATCAGTGTTTGCAATCTGGGTGACCCTGAATTTATTGCCCAGTTGTGAGATTCCTCGCAAGGACTGAGATGAAGCAGAAACCTGACTGCTACAGACTTTTTGGAGGGGTTTGCAAGATTTTGACCCAACACCTCTGAAGGCAAGACAATATATTTACCTGCAGCATCAAACACACCTCAGACAGTGTCATCCAGGCACTCGTCACTGTCTGTGAAAAAACATGCCCTGCACATTTCCTTTAGACTCTCATCTTAAAGCTATGCCCTCTTGTATTCAATGTTTCCATCCATGTTAAGTTTAGTTTATTTTAGTTTAGAGATACAGGCCCTTCGGCCCACCGGGTCCGCACCGACTAGTGATCCCTGGGCATTAGCACTACCCTACACACACTAGGGACGATTTACACATACACCAAGCCAATTAATCTACATACCTGTACATCTTTGGAGTGTGGGAGGAAACCGAAGATCTCGGAGAAAACCCATGCTGTCATGGAGAGAACGTAGAAACTCCATACATACAGCACCCGTGGTCGGGATCGAACCTGGGTCTCCCACGCTGCAAGCGCTGTAAAGCATCAACTCTACCGCTACGCCACAGTGACTGCCCCTGTTCTGACTATCTATCCTATCTATACCTCTCATGGTTGTATGTACTTCTATCAGGTGTCCCATCAAACTCCGGCATTCTAGCGGAAGCAATCCATATCTGTCCATATGTTTGATGTAGCCAACACACCCTAGTTGAGGCATCATTCTTGTAAACCTCTGCACCGTTTCCAATGCCTCTACATCCTTAATGTAATGGGTCAACAAAAACTGCACATAGTACTCCAAATGTGGACTACCCAGCCCTATAAAACTGTATTATGACTTCCTGTCTCTAGAAACACAAGATTCAACCCCAAGATCTCTCTGTAGATTAATGCTGTTAAGGGTCTTGCCAATAACTGTATACTTTTCCTTTACATTCGACCACTCAAAGTGTGACATACTTGCTCAAAATGACCTCCATTTGCATTTTTTCTGCCCATTTCTGTATCTGATGCATTTCCCATTGTACACTACAGCCTTCTTCACTCTTCGCAACTCCATCAATGTTGGTGGCGCCTGCAAACTAACTAACCAACCCAACCACTTGGTGGCGCCAGCAATAGCTGCCTCTCCAACAGTCTGTCTGTCCCTTCATTCTTTGTGTTTTAACAGTTTGTGTTAAATCAGGGGTTGGCAACCTACGGCCCAGATCCGGACTGTAACTCGAAATCATCTGGCCCGCAGGCGTAACACAAAACACACACAACACTTATCCGAGAGTAGTTCTCACACACACACACACACAGAGCCAATTCCATATCACAATACCCGTCGACTCAAGGGCCTGTCCCACTGTACGAGCTAATTCAAGTGTTCTCCCGAGTTTCCCCTGATTCGAACTCGGAGAATTATAGTAATAGCCGCTCGTAGGTACTCGGGGCTCTCGTGGACATTTTTCAACATGTTTACAAATCTTCACGAGTCTTCACGAGCTTACTGCGTTTCCCGAGTACCTGCCGTTAGCGTTACGAGCCGCTAAGAGACGTCCCGAGCTTTGACGTACCCGCTACGTACATTCTACGTACTTACCACGAGTATGATTTTTTTTAAAACTCGGGAGAGCTTTTGAATTACCTCTTACAGTGGGACAGGCCCTTAAATCTCTCTCTCTTTCCGCCCCTACCCTCCCACCCCCTCTTCCATCCTCCCGACCACGCAAAGTGAAAGCGTCCCCCACCTCAGTGCTGCGGCTTGTGTGAGACTGCAGCGGGATGAGAGCGACTTCGACAAGGCGGTACTGGAGCGGTTTCCTCAGGAGCTCAGCAGCGGACGGGCTGGAGGAAAACAAAGCATCAGCGGGATCGGTGAGCAATTCCGCTCCGACCACAGTGTTGCACTTTAGTCGTATTTGTCGCGGGGGTAATTGTCTTTTTGTTACATTTTTGTCGCGATTTTTTTAAAACTATAATTAATTAATTATTAACTATGGTGATAGATGTGGCCCGCCATCCACTCACAGACATGGGTCCTGGCTCCTATGCAGAACAAGGATGCTGACCCATGTGTTAAATGTATGTTTTTAGTGTTCTTTAGCTTGTTTTACGGTGGGGGTGGTTGGGGGAGTTGGAAACCTTTTCTAATATCTTACCTCGATGGAGATGCGATTTTTTTCTGTATCGTATCTCGGTCCGCACTGCAGCCTAACATCCAGGAGTTGGCGGCCTTTGGTGGAGACCGACTATTGAGAGCTCCACCACGGGAGCGTGCGGAGTTACCATCACGGAGTTACCATCACGGGTTCCTGAAAGGACTGGTGACAGGAGCCGTCTTTGTTGATCTGTCTGCCGCGTATGACACTGTGAACCACCACCTCCTCCAAAAAAAGATGAGCTACACCTCTACTACGAGCGCAACCACCTACACGCAAACACTGCGAAGACCCAAGCCTGCTCGTTCCATCTCAGGAACCGGGAAGCAAACAGACCCCTTAACATCACATGGTCTGGAACACCTCTTGAGCACTGCACCAACCCTGTCTACCTCGGTGTAACACTGGATCGCACTCTCTCCTATAAGGAACACGTCAAAAACACCAAACAAAGTAAATTCCCGGAATAACATCCTCCGGAAGCTGACCAACTCCAAATGGGGAGCCACAGCTCACACATTAAGATCTACTGCTCTGGCCCTGTGCTACTCCTCTGCGGAGTATGCGTGTCCTGTCTGGGAGAGATCATCCCATGCCAAGAAACTAGACCCAGCGTTGAATAACACCTGCCGCTCAATCACTGGCTGCTTGAAGCCCACCAACATAAAAAACCTGCACCTCCTCGCTGGCATTGCCCCTGCTGATGTGAGACGGAAAGTCGCCAGCCGAGTAGAGATGACCAAGGCCACCAGTGATGAACGCCACCTCCACTACGGACGTGTACCCCCGGCCCAACGGCTGAAGTCCAGGAGAAGCTTTCTCAGCCATGTCCAGCCCCTAATAGCATCACGGGAAGAAACCAGACTCCAACAATGGACAAAAAGGCTCGAGGACGACCCCCCTCCTACTGACATGGGTATCCCTCCTTCTGAAGCCCTCCCTCCGGGCTCAGAAGCACCATGGGTCCAGTGGAAGACGCTCAACCGCCTGAGAACAGGAACAGGGCGATCAAAGGAAGCCATGGCCAGATGGGGCTATGAAACTGGCCAAACCACCTGTGAAGGTGGAGAAGAGGACCACACAATGCAGCACTGCCTTGTCTTCCCCCTACTACCCAACCAGTGCAGCTCAAAGTATCTTGCAGTGTTCAATAAAAATGCAAAGGACTGTGTAAAGGAATGGGAAACTGTCATATAGCCAACCAGCTTCAAAGACACGAAAAGAAGAAGATCACGGAGCTCATGATCCCTTTGCCAGGGATCGACCTCGGAGCTCCAACTGTGGGTGCTTGCGGAGTTACCATCACGGAGCTCGCGGTCTCTGGTCAGAGACCGACCTTGGGAGTTCCAAGCTGCAGGTGCTTCGACCACCCCGACACAGGAGCTTCAATCGCCCCTACGCAGGTGCTTCAACCGCCCGCTGCGGGAGCTTCGATCACCCCGACAATGGCTCCACTGCCCCGACCGCGGGAGAATAAAAAGAAAGAAGATTGGACTTTTTTGCCTTCCATCACAGTGAGGAATGTGGGATTCTGCCGTGGTGGATGTTTATGTTAACTTTTATGTCATTGTGTCTTGTTGCTTGTCTTGGGCCAGGGGTGGGATCCAGTACAGGCAACGCCAACAACTTTAATGACAATCAAAATAAGAATGCAAGGAAACAACAAGAGATCCAATCAGAACATAGACACAAAATGCTGGAGTAACTCGTCGGGACAGGCAGCATTTCTGAAGAGAAGGAATGGGTGACATTTTGGGTCGAGACCCTTCTTCAGGCTGATGTCAGGGGAATGGGAGGTCGATAGATAAGGAACTGTATAGATAAGGATGTGTAAGATGTGAAAACAGGACAAAGGGAATGGAGATCAAGGAAAATGTAGCAGCAAAGGAAAGAGATAAAGAAGGGAAACTCTCGGAAAAGATTGACAAGGGGGGGGATCTGCTACATAGTGAGAAGCTGGGGTAAATATAACACCTTTATTTAACAGCAAGCTGCCTCGGTAAACAAATAAGTAACAAGCCAACAGATGGTTACACTGATAAAGTTATACCAACAAGGGTGTTTGCAGGTTCAAGTGCAACATAAACTCTGGCCTTGAAGTATGATACTGTTTGGTTGGTTTCTGTGTGCGTACGCAATGAGATTCTTTACAATGTAAATCAGAATATGAAAAACGGAGAAAAAAGTAAAATATATAGATTCATTCTTGCAAAACCTTTCACAACATTTTAAAAACATTTAGAACCACTGAGTATTTCTTGAAAAGTAAACACTATTGAATGAATAAACAAAGAACATTGAGCAGGATGACACAGGGACAAGCCCTAGCATCACAATGTCTGTGCTGGCTATGTTGCCTTTACAAACTTTGCCCCCATCTTCCTGCACATGGTCTATCCAGACTGAAGAAGGGTCTCGACCCAAAATATCACCCAATCCTTCTCTCCTGAGATGCTGCCTTTCCCACTGAGTTACTCAAGATTTTTGTGTCTACCTTTGGTTTAAACCAGCATCTGCTGTTCCTTTCCACACACCCCTTTATTTCCTCTCTGTTCACATGTCAGGACCCAAGAGAGACAAGAGAGTTAAGCTTCTTTAATGAAATGTCTAATTAAATGTTCCAACAACAGAACAATTACATTATTACATGCAGCAGCCTAACAGGCCCATAAACAGAGTATAAATAGATAAACAAGATAATAATAAAAATAAAAAATAAAAGAGCCACTGTGTGGCGCGACAGTCAAAATCAATTTATTAGTTAACATAAAACATAGGGCAGTACCACATACATGCCTGTTTAAATGCCTTTAAACATTGCTATCATATCTGTTTCCACTACTTCCTCTGACAGCATGCTCCAAGCACCCACCACTCTCTGTGTAAAAAATCATTTAAGATTTACTCCTCTCTACTCTGTGTCTCTCATAATTATATATACTTCCATCAGGTGTCCTTTATCCCCCTCATATTCCAACTCCACAAGAGCAAATGATCTAAGTTTGTCCAACCTGTCCTCACAGCTGACACTCTCAAACACTGCTTTCAATTTTCATTCAAAGGGAAATGTGATGAGCTACAGATGATCTGTGTTCTTCGGTGGTATCAACTGCAAGAAAAATATCAATGAGGATTCTGGGATTAACCTGTATTCCTTAAATAACGTTTTGGGATTATTTTTTAGAGGGCTGAAATATATATCAGGCCATTCAGCCCACCGAATCCACACCAGTCATTGACCATCCGTTCACACCAGTTCAGTGTTATCACATTTATGCATCATATTTTGACTTCACGGAGGCCGATTAAACAACAAGCCAGCATGTGGTGTACAAGGAAGCTGGAGCACCTGGAGGTAGCCAGCGCAGTCACAGGGGGAAGGTGCAAACTCCACATGGACAGTACTTGAGGGCAGAAACAAGGCCAGGTCATAAGGAATGGGTGTAGAATTAGGCCATTTGGCCCATCTAGTCCACTCCACCATTCATTCATTACTGATCTATCTCTCCCTCCTCACCCCATTCTCCTGCCTTCTCCCCATAACCTTGGACACTTGTACCAATCAAGAATCTATCTATCTTCGACTTAAAAATATCCACTGACGGCCTCCACAGCCTTCTGTGGCAACAAATTCCATGGATTTGCCACCCTCTGCCTTAAGAAATTTCTCCTCATCTTCCTAAAAGAACTTCCTTTAAATCTGAGGCTATGGCCTCCAGTCTTAGACTCTCCCACTAGTGGAAACATCCTCTCCACATCCACTCTATCCAAGCCATTCACTATTCTGTAGATTTTAATGAGGCCCCCCCCCATTCTTCTAAACTCCAGAGAGTACAGGCCCAGTGCTAACAAATGTTCATGATAGGTTAACCTACTCATTTCTGGGATCATTGTTGTAAACCTCCTCTGGACCCTCTCCAGAGCCAGCACATCCTTTCTCAGATATAGTGCCCAAAATTGCTCACAATATTCTCTAGCACTGAGGGAGCAGCTCTGCCAGTTGTGCCTGGTAGTATTTTGGTTTAACATGTGGTTATAAAATTGCAACAATCTCTGCAGAACGCCCTGTATAGCACTAGAATCCACTGGTGTTTCTTTGGTGGGATATTGACCCGTGGCTCTCTGACTGAGAATGGAGATATGCTGTGGCTGACACCGCATGAAAAAAATGTTTTGCACACAACTCACAGTTACTTCTTGCCTGGGTGGATGGAGCCCGCAGCGGGGGCTTGGGTTGGTGCCACGAAGGTGTCCGGAGAGGACCAGGCAGCGTTAGTGAAGAGGCCGGTGTGGCGGTCGATGATGGCGCCTACCGATGGACGAGGATGGAGACGTGGAATTGAGGGCGCCGCTGCCGAGGGAAGGAACAAAGGAGGACCTGGCGTGGGGGGATGGAAATTTGTCACTTTGTAAGCGCCCTTTATGGGCAACTATTTCCATGCCTTGTGTGTGCAAGCAAAGAATGTCACTGAGCCTTGTCACATGTGACAATAAAGTATTCAATTCAATTCAATCAACAGCCACCTCTCATAATCTATTGATAACAGGCCTTTTGTTACAAGATGGCATTCTCTGGAAAGGCGTAGGTTATTTAAACATGTTTTAATCAATTTCTCTGATACAAGTGCACTGACCTCTTGTTCTGCTTTAGCTGTAAGTAGACACACTCTCTACAGTAACTTTCTCACATGACTGAACTTTGAAGATCAGTTCTCATATGGTATGTTTGAGAGCTATTTCCATTTACTGGGAGACATCACAGCCTAGCCTGAACTAGACTGCATGTTACCCCATAGTTAATGGCGAGATCAAGGCTTTTTGTCTGTCAGTCTGATATTGATTACAGTTGAATTCAGGAAACCCAATACCAAGCACAGCCTTTCACGAGGAAAAGCAAACAAATTGGGGCATTTATTAAAGAAATACTCACTCTCCCTATTGGACAATGTTAATGAATTCTGTTTCAAACAATGAGTTCAAACCATGCTAAACAAGTTCAAAACATTCTTAATGTACACGAAGGAACGGCAGATGCTGGTTTAAGCCGAAGATAGACACAAAATGTTGTAGTAACTCACAGGCACAGGCAGCATCTCTGGATAGAAGGAATGGGTGATGTTTTGGGTTGAGATCCATTGGGGGGGAAAATCCTCCTGGCCTATGTGTAAATCGCATGTCAATGAGAATGGAGCTGTTGACTGTGAAATGGGAGTCAGTGGGATTTGGATGGAAATGTGAACTTATAAAATTTAATAGTAGTCTATTGGATCTGAACACATCTTGGTCTGAAGTAGGGTCTCGACCCACAATGTCACCCATTCCTTCTCTCTAGAGATACTGCCTGTGAGTTACTCCAGCATTTTGTGTCTGTCTTCCGTGTAAACTGGCATCTGCAGTTCCTTCCTGCACATTTGGTATGTGAATCAGTATTGTGTGAATGGATAATTTTTTGAATGGGGTATGTGATTCACCATGGTGCTGGTGGATACATTTTTGAATGGGGATGTTCTTCAGAATGGTGCTGGTGGATACATTTTTGAATGGGGTATGTGATTCAGAATGGTGTGAATGGAGGAATTTTTGAACGGGCAAGTGATTCAAAATGGTGTGAACAGATCAAGCTTATCAATGACAGCTACATTTATGCAATTAATCTATATTTATCATATCTAATTTTATAACATAAATATGAACTTCAAATTGAATTAATTACGTTCCACCCTGTTACTTGATCTTTTAGATAGTTGAGAAGATATTGAAAGAGTGCCTTGTTCACTCAAGAACCCAGGCAATAGTGGACAGTTTATCAGCAAACACTTGGCCCAGTGCCCGAGGTGCTCCAGTCACTAAGTGATGGAAATGTATTTGTCATTCCACAAATCTCACATTGTGTAAGAGGTTGGGGCTGGAGTCTCAGCCCAACAGATCAGTCAGAAGAGGTACAGGAACAGAGGCAGGGTGAACGTGTGCTTTGTACACTATCAGATACAGAATATTACAGGTCAGGAACTCACCCTTTGGCCCACAATGTATATGCCAAATGTAATGCCAAGATAAACTGACCTAGTCAAATGCAAACAGAAATTTTACATTCGATGAACACTTTCACATCATACAACCCATCTCCAATGAAAATTATCTCCTTCCTTCCATGATTTTTAAACATAGAAACATAGAAACATAGAAAATAGGTGCAGGAGGAGGCCATTCGGCCCTTCGAGCCAGCACCGCCATTCATTATGATCATGGCTGATCGTCCCCTATCAATAACCCATGCCTGCCTTCTCCCCATATCCCTTGACTCCACTAGCCCCTAGAGCTCTATCTAACTCTCTGTTAAATCCATCCAGTATTTGGCCTCCACTGCCCCCTGTGGCAGGGAATTCCATAAATTCACAATCTTCTGGGTGAAAAAGATTTTTCTCACCCGAGTCTTAAATGACCTCCCCTTTATTCTAAGACTGTGGCCCCTGGTTTAGTTATGGAGTCATAGAGTGATATAGTTTGGGAACAGGCCCTTCGGCCCAACTTGTCCACACCGGCCAACATGTCCCAGCTACACTAGTCCCACCTGCTTGCCTTTGGTCCATATCCCTCCAAACCTGTCATATTAATGTACCTGCCTAACTGTTTCTTAAACGAGGGGATAGTCCCAGCCTCAATTACCTCCTCTGGGAGCTTGTTCCATACACCCACCACACTTTGTGTGAAAAAGTTACCCTTCGGATTCCTATTAAATCTTTTCCCATTGACCTTGAAACTATGTCATCTGGTCCTCGATTCCCCTACTCTGGGCAAAAGACTCTGTGCATCTACCCGAACTATTCCTCTCATGGTTTTGTATACCTCTTGCAAGATCACCCCTCATCCTCCTGCGCTCCAAGGAATAGAGACCCAGCCTACTCAACCTCTCCCTATAACTCACACCCTCTAGTCCTGGCAACATCCTTGTAAATATTTTCTGACCAGTTTCAAGCTTGACAACATATTTCCTATAACATGGTGCCCAGAACTGAACACAATATTCTAAATGCGGTCTCACCAATGTCTTATATGACTGCTACATGACCTCCCAACTTCTGTACTCATTATTCTGACTGATGAAGGACAATGTGCCAAAAGCCTTTGTGACCACCTTATCTACCTATGACTCGACCTTTAAGGAACCTTGCACTTGTACTCCTAGATCCCTCTCCTCTCAACACTCCCCAGAGACCGACTATTTACTGTGTTAGATGTCCCAAAAAGCAACACCTCACACTTCTCTGTATTAAATTCCATCAACCATTCCTCAGCCCACTGGCCAATCGATCCAGATCCTGCTGCAATCGTTCACAACCATTGTCTACCTGCAATCGTTCACAACCATCTTCACTATCTGCAAAACCACTCCCTTTTGTATCATCAGCAACCTTGCTAATCTTGCCCCACATTATATCATCCAAATCAATTATGTAGATGACAAACAGTAACGGGCCCAGCACCGAACCCTGAGTCACACCACTAGTCACACGCCTCCAATCAGTGAAGCAACCTTCCACCATCACCCTCTGCTTCCTTCCATGGAGCCATTTGCTATCCATTCAGCTATCTCTCCTTGGATCTCATGTGATCAAATCTTCCAGAGCAGCCTACCATGCTACCTTTTCGAATACCTTTCTGAAATCCATGTACACAACATCTACAGCTCTGTAGAGCTTCCACAGCTTGAGTTATGCAAAGTCATGGAGAACACATCTCCGGTCAGTCAGCTAATTTCCATTGTGTTCAGTGTGTTGGACTGAGGGGAAAAAATGGGATTAAAGGATGAGATTCTTTCTCCAGTTGCTGTGATACATTGTAAATGGATCGATTGTAATGTGTACGAAGGAACTGCAGATACTGGTTTAAACAGAAGATAGACATAAAAAAGCTGGAGTAACACAGCGGGGCAGGCAGCATCTCTGGAGAGAAGAATTGAAGAAAGTCTCAACCTGAAACGTCACCCATTCCTTCTCTCCAGAGATGCTGCCTGTCCTGCTGAGTTACTCCAGCTTTTTGTGTCTATCTTCAGATCGATTACAATCATGTATTGACTTTCTGCTGACTGGTTAGCACACAACAAAAGCTTTTCACTGTAAACAGCTTTCACTGTTTCACAATAAACTAAACTGAACTGAGACTATTAATACTTCATACCTGTGCATAAACCTGGGCAAATGAATTTTAAAATAATTCTTGACTATAACCTGCTTATGTATTCAAGTGACAGTGGGTGCATTGATTCAATGGTTCAATGGTACTTTATTGTCACATATACCTGGGTTCAGTGAAATTCCTTTTTGCATACAGTTCTGTCAAACATTTACAATACACAATCATACTTTAGTACAAGACTACAGGAAATATAGATTACATTGAGACAATACAAGAGTTACCACATTTCCACTAACATTTTGCATAAATCAAAACTCCAAAGTTGTAAACAATGTAGTGATTTAACTTCACCTTGTAACCTATTGCTTTGGTGGCAGCACTGGTTTGGAGCTGCAGGGTTTAGCCCACATTATTTGGTATTAGTGTAAAGTTCACAATATCAGGATTAATCTTGCATGGAACAGACACTGGTCCACGGCCCTAACTTGAATCTGACTTTATGAAATAATTGAGCATTGTACACTTGGCTAGACATTCCTTATCAAGATTACTAGAAGCGACAACCTGCCCTGCCAATGTTACCTCAAAGTGACTATGAGTGTGATGAAGGTACACAAAAATGCTGGAGAAACTCAGCGGGTGCAGCAGCATCTATGGAGCGAAGGAAATAGGTAAAGTTTCGGGCCGAAACCCTTCTTCAGAGTGTGATGAACATGGATTGACTTGGAACGTTTCCTGAAAGATCAGCACACATTGAAATGATAACGCAATCAACTGTTATTCAATGCATAGATTACTTTGCCCAGGAACAGAGGACATAGGTTCAAGGTGAAGGCGAAAAGATTTAATAGGTATCCGAGGGGTAACTTTTTCACACAAAGGGTGGTGGGTTTATGGAACAAGCTGCCAGAGGAGGGAGTTGAGGCTGGGACTATGCTATTGTTTAAGAAACAGTTGGACGTACATGGATAGGACAGGTTTGGGTGGATATGGACCAATCGCAGGCAAGTGGGACCAGTGTAGCTGGGACATTGTTGGGCGAGTTGGGCCGAAGGACCTGTTTCCAAACTGTATCACTCTATGACTCTATGATATTATTAATAAAATTAATTAACGACAATCAAGTAGATTGTTTGAAGCTGTTCCCATTCCTTATGCAGATCCAAGTAACCCAATCAAGGTAAATCAATGTTAGGTGCCTGGAAAATGTAGAGTACTCAGTAATCAAGATCTGGGACTTTAGTGACCTTCCTTCCATTATAAAGTCAAAAGTGATTGTCTGTTGTTGATTGCACAATGCTCAATTTCATTTCCTCGTTTATTCACTGCACCACAAGCTTTAACCAGCGACAAAACACACTGCAGATACGTGTCGTCTAGCCCATCAGAACATTCCAAACTCAACATCTCAAGCACAAGAACAACAAGGTCAGCAGATGTGTGAGAACCTGACCTGGGATCCATCCTGACTTAGAATTGAATCACCATTTGTTCATAATTGAGTTTGGTTTAGAGATATGTCATGCCGGCAGTTCGAAATAAACAGGTCGGGAGAGGGTAGAAGGCCGGCACAGGGGGTCAAAGAGGAGGGGGAATGTTGGATATGGAGGACGGTGTTTTCACCAGGAGGTGAGGACTCCTTCCCGTAGAAAAAGGCTCGGAAGCGGAGGCAACTGAAGAAGAGCTCTACATCATGGTAAGCCCTGAACTCGTTGAAGTGGGGGGTGTAGGGGTACAAAGGTAAGGCCTCTGTTCAAGACTGACTGGTCTGTATCAGAAGTAAGTCGCAGGGGGGGGAAGGATCCCAGACAGCTCTACCATACATTGTAGGGGCCAACAGCCAATGGCCGAAAACTGGGACTGCAAACCATGTGAGTTGATGTCTTTGGCCGGCTGGTGGCCGGTGACGAGGTGAGGATCGGCGGAGTCAATGGGCCCACGAGGGACTAGAGTACAGGTGAAGGTTGGAGGCAAACATGGCCTGGAAGCTTTGTGGGCTGATGGTGGCATGATCAACAGTGTCAGTAGGTCAGGCCTGGAAGCTCCATTAACCATTCTTCAGCCCACTTGTCTCACTGATCAAGATCCAGCTGTAATTTTTGATAACTATGTTCACTGTTTATGATACCAACTATGTCAATGTCATCTGCAAAGTTTCTAATCATGCTGCACATTTTCATCTAAGTTGCTCATATAAACCACAATCAGCAATGGGCCCAGCACAGATCCCTGAGGGACACCTCTAGTCACAGGCCTCCTGTGTGAAAATCACTTCCACTATCACCCTATGCTTCCTTCCATGAACCTAATTCATTGGTTAGGCAGCTAGTTCTCCCTGAATGCCATGAGCTCTAATCATCAAGGGCAGCCTACCATGCAGAAACTTATCAAAGGCCTTGCTGAAGACCATATGTACAATGTCTATGACCTTATCATCATCAACCTTCTTGGTTACTTTTTCCAAAAACTACCAGATTGGCGATGCATGATCTCCCACGTCCGAAACTACGCTGACCAGCCCTTGTCTCTACAAATGCATATTTACCCCATCTCTCAGAATCCTGTCCAGTAACTTACCTACCGCAGATTGTAGGCCCACTGATTTATAGTTTCTAGGTTTTGCCCTGTAGTCATTCTTAAATAGATGCACAACATTTGCCAACCTCCAGTTATCCGGCACCTCACCCATGTCTAACAATGATTCATATCTCTCAGTCAGGGCGCTTGCAATTTCTTCTCTAGCTCCCCACATTGTCCTCAGATATATGTGATCAGGTCTGGGTGAATTATCTACTTTCATATGTCTTAGGATGTCCAGCACATCATCGGCCATAACACGGACTGTCCTCCAGACATCTCCATTTCCTGTTGCAAGCTCCCTCATCTTCAAATCTTTCTCCACAGTAAAAACAGGGGAGAAATACTCATTGAAGATCTTGCTCATCTCATGCAGCTTCTCACAGTGATGACAGCTTTTATTTTCTGAGTGGATTTATTCTTTATCAAGTTACCCTCATTCATTTAATATAGGAGTGAAGAAGACTGTAAAAACTTGTGAACACTGCCCAGTCCATCACGGGTTCTGACCTTCCTACCATCGAAGGAAGCTCAAAAAGGCAGCAAGCATCATCAGAGACCCACACCACCCCTGCCATAGGGTAGAAGGTACAGGAGCCTTAAAACTGTAACGTCAGGTTCAGGAATAACTTCTACCCTACAGCCTTTAGGCTATTAAACACTACAGCCTTAAACAAGCTCTTAACTACATAGACTATTATTGTTATTGTTGCACCATTATTGTTTGTTTTTTGTGTGTACATATGAGTGTGTGTGTGTGGATATATATATACGAATATGATCTGTATATATGTGTATTTGTGAGTATGTGTATATATACACACCCAGATATTTTTATTTCTTGTTTCTTATATTGTTTACAGTGTTCTATGTTTACATATTCTGTTGTGCTGCTGCAAGTAAGAATGTCATTGTTCTATCTAGGACATCTCTATATAACTAAAAGTCTTTGGCTTGTTTGTGCCCACGATGTGTCTCTGTGTGTGTCAATCTGGTTAATTGCTATCTTCTTCCTAATGCTAGGCCACAGCTTTCTCATTTTCACACGTCGTACTCACATTTTTCCCGTGGTGGCGATAAACATCTTCCCGTCATATTTCCACCTATATTTCCGAAGTTATTAATCGTAAAAAAAATTTAAACAGTCTCATTTCTTCAAACTCTTCCATTTTGGAAACAAAATCCGAGTGACTTCACAATGCACTCGCAAGGCAGGACAGGGCCACTCCAGGAGGGACGGGCACTCCAGTGCTCCAACCCTCCCTCCCCCCTCCCCACCCCCCTCCAGTGCACCAATCACGATGGGCTCTCAAGCTGCCGAGTGCCACACCCCCTGCCCCCTCCCCCCACCGGGTTATTCATGATTAAAGTGTTTTTTTAAGCCAAACGGGTTGCGTTGGGGGAACGGATGAGTGCTGGAATATTTCGTTGGGGGAGCAGACCCGATCTGCACTTGGTCTGGTATGACAATAAAACAATATTGACTCTTGAATGTACATAAAGTATCTTTGGATTCTTCTTTGCCAGAGTTGACAACAAAATTGATAAGTATATTAGGTAATGATAATTGTTGTCTAAGATTACAAAATAATGTTGATCAACCGGAAAGGTATGGAGGTGAGGGGATGGGAGGTGAGGGAGGGAAGGAATGCCAGTTGAAAACTAACTCAAATAAGTGTGATTTGATGCATTTTGGGAAGTCAAATCATGACTGGCCAAATCTATTGCAGGATTGTAAATGGAGCTGTACCTTGGTGTACAATTACATAATTCCCTGAAAATGGCATCATAGTTTGATAGGGAAGTGAAGGGAATATATGTCTGAAGAATCGCCTCGACCCAAAACGTCACCCATTCCTTCTCTCCAGAAATATTGCCGCTGAGTCTCTCTAGCTTTTTGTGTCTATCTTCGGTTTAAATTAGCATCTGCTGTTCATTCCTACGCAGAGTATATGTTGTGCCTTGTTTCCTCAGCCATGGTACTGAGGACTAGGGTTGGGGTGTCATGTTACAGTTGTACAGAATGTTGAACAGGCAACCATTAATCTGTCCAGGGGCTCAGCTGATTTGTTGCACAATAGACTCTAATCCAAGGTCTGAACTCTGAAAAGAAAATCAAGAAATTCAAGTTGCCACTCATCCATGGACTGAATAACAAAACACATCTTTGTTTTGCTTATCTGGCTTGAGAACTCTTAACATTGATCTATTTTCCTTCATAGTGTAGTCCATTTATAAACTGGCCATCCCCAGACATCCTGTTTCCACACTGTTTCCCAAGGGCACCTCACCTATTTTCAGCTCTGCTCTCAACAAGTATCAATCACATTATCCCTCTCTCTATCTATCATCTCTCTCCATCTCACTATATATATCTCTCTCTATCTCCCTACCTCTCTCCATCTATTTATCTCTCCATCTCTCATCCCTCAGCTCTATCTCTCTTTCCTTCATCTCTTTCATTTCTGCAAATTGAAATCATTAATCAGTCTGAGAGCACTGTGTGTGACTGAATGACATCAGAGCATCAGTCCCTGAGGCATACCACTGGTCACAGGCTTCCTATGTAAAAAAACAACCCTGCACTACCATTCTCTGACTCCTACCACCAAGCCAACTTTGTGTCCAATTGACTAGCTCACCCTGGATCCCATGTTTTCCAACCTAATGGACCAGCCACCCATGTGGGACCTTGCTGAAGGATGGCATGGTGCCAGAGATCTGGGTTCAATCCTGACTACAAGTGCTTTTCTATATGGAGTTTGTACGTTCTCCCCTTGACCTGCGTAGGTTTTTTCCAAGATCTTCGGTTTCCTCCCACACTCCAAAGATGTACAGGTTTGTACGTTAATTGGCTTGGTATAAAAGGTAAAATTACCCCTAGTGTGTGTAGGGTAGCGTTAAAATGCGGGGATCGCTGGTCGGTGCAGACACGGTGGGCTGTAGGGTCTTCCTCACTGTATCTCTAAACTAAACTAAACATAGACAACATCTGTCATCCAATCACGCACTGGGCAATTTACAAAATTCAATTAACCAACCAACTCGCATGTCTTTGAGATATAGGAGGAACGGAGCATTTGGTGGAGATCCTCGTGTCATAGGGAGAACAAGAAAATGATACACGTTGTACCCGAGATCAGGATTGAATCCAAGTTGCTGTAGCAGAGGGGCACCAATTCTGCCAGTTGCCTCAATATACTGCCTTTTAAAAAGAAAATTCAAAGCCTGTCCCACTGTACGAGGTAATTCAAGAGCTCTCCCGAGTTAAAAAAATTAAACTCGTGGTAAGCACGTAGAATGTACGTAGCGGGTACGTCGGAGCTCGGGAAGTCTCCTAGCGGCTCGTAACGCTAACGGCAGGTACTCGGGAAACGCGGTAAGCTCGTGAAGACTCGTGAAGATTTTTCAACATGTTGAAAAAAGTCCACGAGAGCCCCAAGTACCTACGAGCGGCTATTACCGTAATTCTCCGAGTTCGAATCGGGGGAAACTCGGGAGAACTCTTGAATTAGCTCGTACAGTGGGACAGGGCCTTTAAGCTGTGTCTGCGTTGTCCATGCACACACTCTCAGGGCAGAATTAGTTTAGTTTAGTTTAGAGATACAGCGTGGAAACAGGCCTTTCGGCCTACCAAGTTTGCGAAGACCAATGATCCCTTTACATTGGCACTATCCTACACACACTAGGTACAAATTACAATTTACAAACCAATTAACCTACAAACCTGTACGTCTTTGGAGTGTGGGAGGAAACTGGAGCACCCGGAGAAAACCCATGCGTTCACCCAACATACAAACACCGTGCAGACCGCATCCATAGTCAGGGTCGAACCCTGGTGTCTGGTGCTATAAGGCAGCAACTCTACCGCTGTGCCACCCTGCCGCCCCTAAGTATAGATATAGGGAAAGATACAGCAGCCTGAAAACCGTGACAACCAGATTCAAGAATAGTCTCTTCTCAGCAAACATCAGGCTCTTCAACACCACACAAAACTAACTTCAGCATCTATGATCATCTACGGACTGTCTTTGAATGTAATATGAATTTAGTTTTTTGCACTATTATGATAGTCCACTATTACAGTTATTAATTTATTGTTTTATTGGTTGTTTTATATTATCTCTGTGTTATTGCAGTTACATGCAGGTGAAGCTGCAGCAAGTCAGAATTTTGTTGTTCTATTGTTGATACATATGACAATTAAACGACTCTTACCTCACATTTGATTTTGGGTAAAGCTCACTCCATATTACCCCCATCATACACTCAGGAAAAGTACAAGGAACAAGTACATGTTTAAGAAAGAACTGCAGATGCTGGAAAAATCCAAGGTAGACAACTTGATGTTTGAATTATGTTCTTCAACCAGTTTAGACCAGTTTAGTTTAGAGATACAGCACGGAAACAGGCCCTTCGGCCCCACCGAGTCTGTGCTGACCAGCGATCGTCCGTTCACACACTAGTTTAGTTTAGAGATACAGCGCGGAAGCAGGCCCTTCGGCCCACCGAGTCTGTGCAGACTAGCGATCCCCGCACACTAACACTATCCTACACACACACAGGGGGACAATTTACAATCTTTACCAGAAACCAATTAACCTACAAACCCACTCTCTCTCTCTCTCTCACTGTCCCTCTCTCCCTCTCTCTCTCCCTCTCTCCCTCCCTCTCTCTCTCTCTCCCCCTCTCTCTCTCTCTCTCTCCCTCCCTCTCTCTCTCCCTCCCTCCCTCCCTCTCTCCCTCCCTCCTTCTCCCCCTCCTTTTTCCTCTCCATCCCACCCTCAATACACCAAACAACAACAAAAACCCACTCCTAAACTGTCCCGTCCCCCCTCCCGCCGGAAGCGCCTTTGTGGACAACAAAGATACTCGAGGACAAAGTGTTGAAGAAGGAACTGCAGATCAAAGATTATATCGCGGATCCTCTAGTATCTTTGCTGCAGATGCTGGAAAATGGAAGGTAAACAAATGCTGGAGAAACTCAGCGGGTGCAGCAGCATCTATGGAGCGAAGGAAATAGGCAACGTTTCGGGCCCAAACCCTTCTTCAGACTGAAACGTTGCCTATTTCCTCCGCTCCATAGATGCTGCATTTTTGTTTCCCTACTAGAGGAGGGGTTTGGTTGTTATCATAGAAACATAGACAATAGGTGCAGGAGGAGGCCAGTCGGCCCTTCGAACCTGCACTGCCATTCATTGTGATCATTGCTAATCGTCCCCTATCAATAACCCGTGCCTGCCTTCTCCCCATATCCCTTGACTCCACTGGCCCCTAGAGCCCTATCTAACTCTCTCTTAAATCCATCCAGTGATTTGGCCTCCACTGCCCTCTGTGGCAGGGAATTCCACAAATTCACAACTCTCTGGGTGAAAAAGTCTTTTCTCACCTCAGTCTCAAATGGCCTCCCCTTTATTCTAAGATGTATGTATTCTGGGATTCATGTATAGCCTTTCCACTGACTGGATAGCCCACACCAAAAAACCACTTCACTGTTGGTCCGGCAAAACAGATAATCCAGAAAGGCTCTGGAACCAAGGATGCTGGAAAATCAGTAGTAGAGATAACAGATATTGAAGGTAAATATCCTGTATGCCTTCTTTACCACCTTAAATGTTGCCAATTTCAAGGATCCTCGAACTCCAAAGTCCCCATTCCTCAATACTCCGTAGGAATCCACCATTCCCTACGCATTCCCACCGTGAATAGCCCTCACCAAGTACTTCACCTCACATTGGTGAGGAATATAGTCTATCTTCCATTGTTCTACCTACGGCATGTGTGTGACTTTAAGAAATGTGTCCCGGGCCTCCTCCTTTGCCAGATTGAGGCTGTACACAACATGGAGGAACAACTCACTACCCAGTAATGTAAACATTGGATTCTCTGAGTTAAGGTAACTTCTACATATGCTCCCCTTCCTCCTCTCCTTCCCCCCCCCTCCACCCTCCCACCCCCTTCTTGCACTAAAAGTCAGTTAATTAGTTCCACAGTTCACAATATATTCCTCAGATTCACACCATCCCTAGCAGATAATCAGCCTTTCAGTTAGATATAGCTCTAAGAGCTAACAGAATGAAGGGATATGGGGAGAAAGCAGGAACGGGGTACTGATTCTGGATGATCAGCCATGATCATATTGAATGGCGATGCTGGCTCAAAGGGCCATATGGCCTACTCCTGCACATATTTTCTATGTTTCTGTACTGTCCTTGCCTGAGGTAATCTGTTGCCGGTCCTGATTTGTCCTGGTCCTTTCTTGCTTCCAATCCACCCCCTCCCACCCACAATCAGTCCGAAGAAGGGTCCTGATCCGAAACGACACCTATCCATGTTCTCCAGAGATGCTGCCTGACCCACTGAGTTACTCGAGCACTCTGTGAAACGTCACCTATTCATTTTCTTCAGAGATGCTGCCTGACCCGCTGCGTTACTCGAGCACTCTGTGAAACGTCACCTATCCATGTTCTCCAGAGATGCTGCCTGTCCCGCTGAGTTACTCCAACACTCTGTGAAACGTCACCTATCCATTTTCTCCAGAGATGCTGCCTGACCCACTGAGTTACTCCAACACTCTGTGAAACGTCACCTATCCATTTTCTCCAGAGATGCTGGCTCACCTGCTGAGTTACTCCAGCACTTTGTGTCTATCATTAAGAACCTTTGGTGCGACAGACCCTGGTTCGATCCTGACTACGGGTGCTGTCTCTACGGAGTTCGTATGTTCTCCCCGTGACCGCGTGGGTTTTCTCCGAGTGCTCCGGTTTCCTCCCACATCCCAAAGACATGGAGGTTTGTAGGTTAATTGGCTTCTGTACATTGTCCCTAGTGTGTAGGATGATCATTGGCTGGAGCGGACCCGGTGGGCCCAAGGACCTGTTTCCATGCTGTATCACTCAACTAAACTAATTATTTGGTTATTTGGTGTGGAAAATTGGATTAGTAAGTATGCAGATGATACTAAGATAGGTGGTGTTGTGGATAATGAAGTAGATTTTCAAAGTCTACAGAGAGATTTAGGCCATTTGGAAGAGTGGGCTGAAAGATGGCAGATGGAGTTTAATGCTGACAAATGTGAGGTGCTACATCTCGGCAGGACAAATCAAAATAGGACGTACACGGTAAATGGTAGCGAATTGAGGAATGCAGTTGAACAGAGGGATCTAGGAATAACTGTGCATAGTTCCCTGAAGGTGGAATCTCATGTAGATAGGGTGGTAAAGAAAGCTTTTGGTGTGCTGGCCTTTATAAATCAGAGCATTGAATATAGAAGTTGGGATGTAATGTTAAAATTGTACAAGGCATTGGTGAGGCCAATTCTGGAGTATGGAGTACAATTTTGGTCGCCTAATTATAGGAAGGATGTCAACAAAATAGAGAGAGTACAGAGGAGATTTACTAGAATGTTGCCTGGGTTTCAGCAACTAAGTTACAGAGAAAGGTTTAACAAGTTAGGTCTTTATTTTTTGGAGCGCAGAAGGTTAAGAGGGGACTTGATAGAGGTCTTTAAAATTATGAGCGGGTTAGACAGAGTGGACGTGGATAAGCTTTTCCCATTGAGAGTAGGGAAGATTCAAACAAGGGGACATGACTTGAGAATTAAGGGACAGAAGTTTAGGGGGAACATTAGGGGGAACTTCTTTACTCAGAGAGTGGTAGCTGTGTGGAATGAGCTTCCAGTGGAAGTGGTGGAGGCAGGTTCGATGTTATCCTTTAAAAATAGATTGGATGGGTATATGGACGGGAAAGAAATGGAGGGTTATGGTCTGAGTGCAGGTAGATGGGACTAGGGGGAAGTATTTATTTTTAATTAAAAAAAATAATAATAATTTAAAAAAAATGTTCGGCACGGACTTGAAGGGACGAGATGGCCTGTTTCCGTGCTGTTATGGTTATATGGTTATATGGTTATATGGTTTTGCAAAGCTTGAAGATGTAAGAGAAAATAAGGTGGAGTAATCTCCAAAGTTTAAAATTTTTATTCTGAGAACCAAGTGAAAATAGAATGGGAACACAGGGAATGTTGATGTTGATGTTTGGCTATCAGTTTAGAAGCATAATTAGATCACAATATAGGAAGAGTTTACAGACCATACATGAGAAGTTGCACATTCCATGACTAATCTTGTTTAAAAGAACATATTAATCAAAATGCTAAACTGATTTCTGGATTGTTGTGAATCTCACTTCTCCAATTCATTTGGATCATTAGACTATTTATGGGAAACATCTGTCTAACCAGAACCAGCAAGGAAAACAGCTGGATTCATAGCAATGGGCAGCCAGAAATCCTTGCACTCTAATGCAAATCCTACTGAGAATCCTGTAACAGAGAACGCCACTTTGTGTAATTGGAAAGCTCATTCAAGAGAACTATGTAACAGGTGCAACACCAAGGATTTACAGTTGGATACATTCAGGGGCGGCACAGCGGTACAGTTGCTACCTCACAGCGCTAGAGACCCAGGTTCGATTCTGAATACGGGTCCTGTTGGTACGGATTTTGTACGTTCGGCCCGTGACTGAGTGGGTTTTCTCCGGGGGGCTCTGGTTTCATCCCACTGTCCAAAGATGTACAAGTTTGTAGCTTAATTGGCTTTGATAAAATAGTAAATTGTCCCTAGTGTGTGGGATAGTATTAGTGTGCGGGTAATCACTGGTCGGCACGGACTCAGTGGGCTGAAGGGCCTGTTTCTACACTGTATCTCTAATCTAAACTTTTGTGGCGGCTCCCAAGGGTCGGACCATCCTAACTGTCAAACCCCTCGGCACGGGAATGGTTCAGTCCAGAGGCGGCCCTTAACCAGAGGTTTAAAGGCAAGGGTTTGGGTGCCATCTTTCTCTCGTGGACTTCCCTACAATCTAGAAGGACATAAATAAAGGTGCCTCCCGAAATACCTGGCTCCTCGCTTTCATTTCGGGACCTACGCACCACACTTTCTGAAATTGTGCCCAAATGTCCAATATATTTTGGAAGTCTACCATTGAAACATGACAGATGTTTTACAGATGGCAACAGACTTGAGTCCGAAGAAGAGTCTGAAACCAAAATGTCACATATTCTTTTTCTCCAGAGATGTTGTCTAACCCGCTGTTTTTTGTGTCTATCTTCAGTGTAAACCAGCATCTGTAGTTCCTTCCTCCGTCGTTTAAATGTTACTGTATCAAATGTTGGTACAAAATGGGGAAAGGAGGTGAAAGCAAATGCGACGGCTGGTAGGGTGGAAGGTGAGGACAAGGGGGACTCTGTCCTTGTTACGAGTAGGGTGATGGGGAGTGAGAGCAGAGCTGCGGGATATAGAGGAGACCCTGGTGAGAGCCTCATCTATTTTTATTTTTTTTATTTTTTTTATTTTTTAGAAGTACGGTAGATTACAGTAATGTACAACACGTATATATTAATACATTTTTTGTACCGCTTCACTTTTTTAAACTTTAAGAAAGAAAAAGAAAGAAGTAAGAAAAGTGAAGAAAGTGCGCAAAGGTTGTGAAGTGCAAAAGAGTGTTGGGAAAAGAAAGCCCCTTAGAAAAGAAGTTAGAGAAGGAAGTAAAGTTAGAAAATAGACCCTAGAAAAAAAAAAGAGAAAGAAAGAAGGAACAATCGCTCTATTATAACTCTTATACCATACTTCATAGAGAAGGAACTACCAACCAAGTCTGTTTTTATTTTACCTCCCATTACCAGGTCCAGATACCTTTTATTTATTTATTTGTTTTTCTAAATTACTATTGCACCTCATGCTTGTAATAGGTCCAAAAACGTAGACCACGTCTTTTGAAATTGATCTACTTTGCCTACTAGGAGGAATCTCATCTCTTCCAGATGTAATGTTTCCAACATATTTGATGTCCACATTTTTATTGTTGGTGTGGGCGCATTTTTCCAGAATTTAAGTATAAGCTTTTTTCCCATTATTAGCCCATAATTGAGTAAATTCTTCTGATACACGTTTAATTCAGGAATACCTTCCGATATTCCAAAAATAATCCATTCTGGTTTTGGTACCAGTTTTATTTTGATTAATTTTGAAAAAATATCAAATATTTCAAACCAGAATTTTTGGATTTTTGTACAAAAAACAAAAGAATGTGCTATGGTAGCTTCTTGACATATACATTTATCACAGATTGGTGAGACGTTAGGAAAGATTTTATTTAGTTTGGTTTTTGAATAATATAATCTATGTAATGTTTTAAATTGGATAAGCGTATGTCGTACGTTGATCGAGCATTTATGCACCTGTAATAAATGATTATCCCAACTCTCTTTTGAAATTTTTATACCTAGATCTTGTTCCCAATCTCTTCTAATTCCATCTGTTGTGGGTATTTCTATATTTAAGATGATATTATATAAGTATGATATTAAATTAACTGATTCCGCCTTTGTCTTCATTGCTTCATCTAGTAAGTCGGAAGGCATATTATAATAATCTTTTGTGTGTGTTTTCAAATAGTCACAGATTTGTAGATATTTAAAATATTGATTATTTTTCAAATTATATTTCAGTTGTAGTTGTTGGAATGATAGTAATTTTTCTAATTCATACAGATCTTCGAGCGTTTTAATTCCCATTCTTTCCCATTGTATAAATGCTTTATCTATGATTGAAGGTTTAAACGATGGGTTATTGACTATTGGTATTAAGAGAGATAGGTT
The DNA here is from genome assembly GCA_038087875.1 of Malacoraja senta. Taxonomy (NCBI): domain Eukaryota; kingdom Metazoa; phylum Chordata; class Chondrichthyes; order Rajiformes; family Rajidae; genus Malacoraja; species Malacoraja senta. The sequence continues at coordinate 79,316 of JAXLNO010002697.1, read as the reverse complement.
TCTTAATTTTAGATTCTGTTTTATTTGCTTCCATGTTCTAATAGTGCTATATATAATTGGATTTTTATTATAATTTTTATTATTCAAATTTATTGGAGAGAGAATAATCGCTCCTATATTATTCGGGGAGCAATCCCCTTTTTCCATTATAATCCAGTCCACCTGCTGGGCAGAATTGTCCAGCAGGTGAATCATATTTTTAATATTTACTGCCCAGTTATAATACATAAAGTTAGGGAGCGCTAGACCCCCCAACTCTTTTCGTTTGTTAAGGTGTGTTCTTTGTATTCTGTGGGATTTGTAATCCCATATAAAATTTGTAATGTCTGAGTCCAGTTTTTTGAAAAACTTTTTTGGGAGATATATAGGTATTGATTGAAATAGGTAAAGGATTTGTGGTAAGAAAATCATTTTTATAGCATTTATCCTACCTATTAAGGACATCGGAAGTGTTTTCCAAAATTTAATCAGATTATTTAATTTCTTAAGTAGGGGATTATAATTAGCTTTAAACATATCATGGTAATTTCTAGTAATCTCAATTCCTAAATATTTGAATTTTTCCATAGCTATTTTAAAAGGGAATTTCCTGAGATGTGTTGAGTCTTTTGGTTTAATCGACATAATTTCACTTTTGTTCCAATTTATTCTATATCCTGAAAAGGATCCAAAGTCCTCAATTAAGTTTAATATATTTGGTATACTAATTTGTGGTTTTGTGATGTACAGTAGTACATCATCAGCATATAGGGATAGTTTGTTGTTTGAATATTTTGTGTTATAACCGTGAATATTCGAGTGTGTTCTTATTTTTTCAGCAAGGGGTTCAATTACCAAAGCAAATAACAGCGGTGATAGTGAACATCCTTGTCTGTTGCCCCTAGATAATTCGAATTTTGAAGATAATATATTATTAGTTAGTATTCTAGCCGTAGGTTTGTTATATAGTAGTTTTATCCATGCAATAAAGTTTTCTCCCAATTGGAATTTTTGCAATACTTTGATCATATAGTCCCATTCTACTTGATCAAACGCTTTTTCTGCGTCCAGTGAGATGATAGCTAACTCTTGGTCATAAGATTTATGTGAATGCATTATGTTAAGCAAACGTCTCAAATTATTAAATGAGTGTCTCTTAGGTATAAATCCTGTTTGATCCTCATGTATTAGTCTACTAACATACTTGCTTAATCTATTGGCTAATGTTTTTGCTATTATTTTCTGATCCGTATTTAACAAAGCAATAGCTCTATATGATCCTGGTTCTTCTATATTTTTATCTTTTTTAAGTATTAATATGATCGTTGATTCCGCTAGTGTTTCAGGTAGGTTTTGCTCTTTATAAGCATATGTATACATTTTTTGTAATCGTGGAGTAACTATATCATAAAAAGATTTATAAAATTCATTACTGAATCCGTCTGGTCCTGGTGTTTTTCCATTTTTTAGTGTTTTTATTGTGTCTTCTATCTCCTTAGAAGTAATTTGTGCTCCCAGTTCCTCTTGTTCCCTGCGTTCTAATTGTGGTAGATTACAATTATCTAAAAATTCTGAGATTTTATTATTGTCTATTGACGTTTTAGATGTGTATAGATTCTGGTAAAATTGAGCAAATCTTTTATTAATATCCTTGGGTAGTGTTAATACTTCCCCTCTATCTGATTTAATCTTTAATATTGCATTCTCTTTTTCCCGTTTTTTAAGTTGTCGTGCTAGAAGTTTGTGGGGTTTGTCCCCGAATTCGAAGTGTTCTTGTTTTGTGATTTGAAATAATGTTATAACTTTCTCTGACAGTAATTTATTTAACTGAAATTTCAGTAGTAGTATTTTATTATGTTTATCCATAGTTGGGTCTTTAGCATTATCTATATCTAACTGTTTTATTTGATCTTCTAAGTGTCTTTGTTCATTCTTATTCTTTTTATTTTGATAAGCTTGAAATGAAATAATGACTCCTCTTATAAATGCTTTGAAGGATTCCCATAATAACGTGGGGGATATCTCTGGTGTATCATTTAACTCAAAAAATAGATCCATCTGTTTTTTTAGATAGATACTCCCTTGAGGGTCTTTTAAAATTTGTGAGTTAAACCTCCAGAACGGTTTATTCATAGACATTCCTTCTAGTTTTAGAACAAAAGTTAACGGAGAATGATCTGAGATCGCATTAATATGATATTTAGGATTCAGAGATTGCGAAATTAATTTTGTATCCACAAGAAAATAGTCTATCCGTGAATATGTTTTATGCACCATTGAATAAAACGAGTAATCCCTTCCCGTCGGGTTTGCAATCCTCCATACATCTGTTATATTTGTGTTTTCCATATATGTGTGTAAGAGTTCACTGGTTTTAGATTTCGTCTGACCTTTTTGTTTTTGCATCGATTTATCTAAATAAGGATCTAAAACACAATTAAAATCTCCTCCGATTATAACATTTTGATAATTAGATTCTGCAATTATATTCAGAATTTTATTAAAAAATTGAGGGTTATCAAAGTTGGGCGCATATATGTTTACCAGCGTAATTGGCATATTATTGATCTCCCCTGCTACTATAAGATATCTCCCTTCCTTATCTAAAATAGTGTTCTTTGATTTAAATGGAATTCCTTTACGAATAATAATTGCAGTACCTCTAGATTTGGAGGTAAATGAAGAGTGAAATGTTTGGCCTATCCAGTTCGCCCTCAGTCTTGTCTGATCTTGCTGTTTAAGATGTGTTTCCTGTAGAAACGCTATGTCCGTGTTGTATGATTTCAACTGAGCTAGTATCTTGCCCCTTTTAATAGGTTCATTAATCCCCCTTATATTCCAACTACATAATGTGATTCCTCCTATTTTCTTTTGATTGTCGTCATGCATTTTTACCAATTTTAATGACCTTAATTATTGTGGTGCGTTCATACCTCCGGACTCTGGTTATTTTGGGAGTATTTCTATTATAGACTTCCTTGGTAGTTCTCCTGCGCGATTGTCCTTGAAGAAAAAACACACAGATGTGACATATTGTGATTAAAAAAAATATATATAAATCAAATAAATTTACGGTGTCTAAAATTTCAACACCGTAGTGAGTGGCCCACTCGTCTGTGGGGTACGACATCCATAACGCTTCCGGCGTAGTTGGTATAAAGTTAGCCCCGCTGTATTTATTACCCAAAATCTATGGGGTCATTACCGTTTCCAATTCAGTTCTATTTCACCCAGTTACAATTTATATATATGTCAAATGTATTCGATTCCATATCCTACTCACTCTTTATCTCTTAACTATTTTAAAATGAATTTAGTATTGTTAAAGTGAGCGGTTTACTGAGTGGATTAACCGGAGTCAGGTTCCTGGAATTGTGCCAGGTGCCTGATCTCCTCTCCTCTCCACGAGCTGCAAACATAGGTGATAACTGCTGTCTATAATCGAAGAGGGGAACCCCCGTTCCCTAAAGAATGAGGACTTCTCCGATGCCCTGGTCTGGAACACCTCATCCTGGGTGCAGATGCGGTGTAGACGGAAGAATTGGGAGTGGGGGAGGAATGGGTAGAAGGGAGAATATGAAAACAAAGAACTGCTGATGCTGGACATAAAATGCTGGAGTAACTCAACAGGTCAGACAGCATCTCTGGATAGAAGGAATGGGTGACGTTTCGGGTCGAGACCCTTCTTCAGACTGCTCCATTGCAGATGCTGGTCTACACAAAATATCTGAGTGGGACAGTATCTCTGGAGAACATGGATAGGCAATGTTTTGGGTCGGTAATAATGTTAATTGTATCCCTTCGTTATAACCTCTTCCCCAGCCAACAATGGGCTATTATGGGCTCCACCCTTCCTTGCTGTTGCTGTTCACCTGTTGCTGGCCCTGATTTGTTCTATATTGGTCCGTGTGTTTAAAAGAGTTAGATTTAGCTCTTAGGGCTAATGGAATCAAGGGATATGGGGAGAAATCAGGAACAGGGTACTGATTCTGGATGATCAGCCATGATCATATTAAATGGCGGTGCTGGCTCAAAGGGTCGAATGGCCTACTCCTGCACCTATTTTCTATGTTTCTATTCTATTCTTACCTCCAATTCCCTCCCCTCTATTTTCAGTCTGAAGGAGAGTCCCGACCCGAAACGTCACCCACGTTAGAGCTGCTGCCTTACAGCGCCAGAGACCCAGGTTCGATCCACACTATGAGTGCTGTCTGTATGGAGTTTTACGTTCTCCCCGTGACCTTTGTGGGATTTCTCCAGGTGCTCCGGTTTCCTCCAAAATGCCAAAGACGCTAGGGTTTTTAATTTGCTTCGGTAAAAATTATAAAATACCCGGAATTGGTAAAGCTGCATCAATCTTCAGACAAATGCAGCCAATATGGTCTAGTGGTGGGATATCCAAGATGCTAAAAGTCAAACTCTTCCAGTCCGTAGTCTTCCCTACAGCCCTCTGTGCCACTGATACATGGAAAATCAATGTGAAGATGAAAAATAAATTGGATGCATCCCAACAACGTTGCTTGAGGAGGATCCTGAAGACTAGCTACAGAGACCACATCACAAATGAGGAGATCTACCGGGAAATTGCAACAAAGCCTCTCATCCAGGACATGGAGGGACACAGGATGAAATCTGCAGGACATGTACTCAGAATGTCAGCAGAACGTGCACCTAAGATAGCAATGACATGGCAAGCTGACGGAAGAAGGAAAAGAGGCCGACCAAAACTCACATGAGGTGAACATTCTGGTAGGATTTGGAAGCCCGGGACACTAACCTATCGAGGGTGGAAGACGTTGCACATAACCGAACAGAATGGCCAAAGCTTGCTGCCCAACGCACTCAACAGTGTGGGAGGAACTAAGTCTAAGTAAGTAAGTGTGTGTAGGATAGCGTTAGTGTGCGGGGATCGCTGATCGGCATGGACTCCGTGGGCTGAAGGGGCCAGTTTCCGTGCTGTATCTCTAAACAAAACAAAAAAATTACCCATCGTTTTTCTCCAGATATGTTGCCCGGCCCATTGAGTAACTCCAGCACTTTGTGTCTATCTCGATAATGTTATTGAAGGGAGTTACCATAAATAGTACGTGAACAGCTTATTGGGAAATTAGACTTGTGCTTGGATCTGTGATGTGTAAGAGATGGCTGTATTCCCAATACCTAATCCATACCATGGAACCAAACTCAGAACAACAAATAAACAACATGCAGAGAGCAGCGGTTAAGGTCAGAGCAGAAAAATAACAGCCGCCAAAGCCTAATGCGTTAAATATCTCAAAATTTTATTTCAAAAAACAAATTGATGCACTGAAATTCATTAATAATAGCTATTTTCTTAAAAACTAATTAAAAACAGGGAATATTCAAAACTATTTACAAAAGTATATATACAGAAGGTTTCACTGATACCGCAGGCAATTTGTGTTTAACATCTGTGTCCAATACCGTAGATACATTTTCTTTTTACATTAGTGCACTCAATGCTGAGAGAAAGCGCCGAGATTTTGAAACTTTCATGTAGGTTCGGGGCAGTCCGTGTCTGATGAACATATTAGTTACTGGTGTTTCAGCTAAGGTGGACCGGATGAAGGAAGAGAGGGGAAAAAAGAGTAGGAACTCCAGATCTTTGTTTGTGAGCTTCTTCGAACACTTGCTCACTGGAGATCATAGGCACATGGTTACCGAGAGAGAGAGAGAAAGAGAGAGAGAGAGAGAGAGAGAAAGAGAAAGAGAAAGAGAGAGACAGAGAAAGAGAGAGTGACAGTGAGTAAGTGAGTGTGACAGTGAGAGAGTGAGTGTGAGTGAGTGTGTTAGTGAATGTGAGTGACTGAGAGTGAGTGAGTGAATGAGAGTGTGAGTGAGTGAGTGAGTGAGTGTGAGTAGATGAGTGAGTGAGAGTGTGAGTGAGAGAGTGAGTGTAGTGGCCGTTTGGCTTAATTTTTTGTGTCATAAATTATGGAATTTGCCTTTAAATGTTGTCTGCCTGTAATTATGTGGGTGGGATATATTATGTAGTCAGAGGCGTGTTTGCTGCTGGGATTCTTGGAAGAAACTTGTAGGTTTTTATTTAGTTCGGAGGAAGCATGGTGGGACAGTATAGCTTTCGACCAATGGTCAGAGCTTTCCAACACCAAAGACGTTTTCTAATATTTCGGAGCCACATGCTGGAGTTTGACGAAGATTAAAATGTACTTATCAAGAAGAGGTTTAGATGAATATCTGACTGTTTTACTTTGACAATAAAGAAACTATTAATCAAGAGAGTTTGTTTTGATGATTTATCTTTCTACGGCTTTGAATGTCTCGTGGAGAGTTCCCATTCGTAAAACGACGCTATCTCCTCACCCCGTGTCTTCTCCTAGTGGCTAGAGGGAGAAAATCCTTGAACAATATAATAATCTGCCATTATATCGAGTCGAAAGCTACCTTACAGTCAGGAGGTGGTAGAAGTGGGACAGATTGGCCTGGATCTCTGGAGAGAGATTCGCCCAAAAATTAGTACCAGGAGGAACTGAAGACTGGTTCCTTGGAAGAGGAACTGAAGAAAATAGATCTCAACCAGCCAGGTTTACTCCTGGAGCCTTTTCCATGACTGGATATAGCCACAAGGCAGTGGAGGTTTTAAATCAGAGTTTTCCCTCTCCTAGATGGACTGCCTTCCCAGGCTGACGAGCCCCATCTGCCCGAGACTCGTGGGGACGGGAGCGTCTACCTTCCCGTGCAGGTCTATAGCACCTGCCCACTGCCCAGAATCTTGTGTAGAACAACTATTCTACTATGTTGAATTCAGAAGCTGGAATGTTTACTTCAAACAGCTTCTGAAGAGTCTGGAGAAATTTAGTTCTGCTAAAGTTTGGAAAGAAGCCAAGAAGCTTGTTCGCTTGCCAGCCTGGAAAACAGGAAACAAGCCACGCAACAAGGTGCTGGAATGGAAGATGTGATTACACCTCAAGATAATATTTCAAATGTATCTACACAAAGATCAGGACATAAATCTGGTTCTATAGCCAGTAAAGCATCAAGGGCCTTTGCTCGAATGGAAGTTGAAGTTGATCTAGCTGCACTCTCAATAGAATCAAATACCTTGGAGAAGAAACATGAGATTGAGCGACAAGAAGAACAGCTGAGAGAAGAGATGAGGCGACAAGAAGAAGAGATAAGGTAACGAAAAGCACACCTGGAACTAGCCACAAAGTTGGTGGTTGCCAAATCGATGATGTAGATAATGAAAAGTGAGGTTTGTAGATTAACCCTTATTGATCCATGCCATTTATAATCTCCACTACACATATGTGCATGCCACCGTTTACATCAGTGGTTCCCAACGTGGGGCGTACGCTCCACAGGGGGGCAATTTGATTTTTAAGGGGGGCAATTGAGCGCGACTGAGGAGGTCTGGGTCCAAATTTTCAATTTTTATTTTTTTGGATTTTCCATCAGGTAAACATATGTAGTTTATGTTTCAGATGTTATTTTGAGTAAATAATTTTTTTGGGGTAAAAAAGGTCTTTATTGTGTAGTTATTACATAATCACCGCGCCATCGCTCTTCATGCACGTCGCACGAAGCGCGCGAGGTCATGGGAGAACCTTATTTATTGAATTGGATTTAGAAATGCGATTCAAAGAGCTTTTGCTAAATTACCCTTATAATATCTATTTCCTCCGTTTTCTCTCAAGGGAAAGCAATCCATTTTCTGAGAATTATTTCTTTGACTGCTCGTGCTAAAATGAGTAGTGCAAGCAAGAAGAAAGTTCGTCAGTATTCAGAGTAATATTTAAAACTTGGTTTCATACCCGCTGTCCATGGTGAACGGTCGGTCACCTTTCTGCCTCTTATGCCAACAATGCTTGACCAACGAATCAATTAAACCAGGTCGTCTTGAGGCGCATTTGAAGGCGAAACATAGTGCGTATGTAAATTCAGATTTGAATTACTTCAAATCTTTAAAGGATAAGTTTGAAAAAAGATCAACAATAAAGTCTCTGTTCACTGCACAAACTGTTACTGTCAGTCGTACTCTTGAGGCTAGTTATGAAATTTCTTTACTCATTGCTAAATCTGGAAAAAATCATACTATAGGGGAGGATTTAATTAAACCATCATTATCAGCATTTCTTAAAACAGTTCTGGAAAAAGATGACAAAGATGTTAAAGCCATGCCACTCAGTAACAACACTGTTAGGAGAAGAACAGATGAAATGAGTGAAGATATTGAAACGCAACTTGTTGAAAAGCTGAAATCAAGAAAATTCTCAGTACAAATGGATGAATCAACTGTGAGAGACAGTGAGGCCTTATTGCTAACCTATGTAAGATATATTGATAAAGGTGAATTTGCTGAAGAAATGTTATTCTGCAAATCGTTAGAGACCACCACTACCGCCACTGATATATATAATAAACTAAAACACTACTTAGATGTCAATAATATACCAATGGAAAACATAACATCTTGTGCAGCTGATGGTGCTCCTGTTATGATGGGCAAGAAAAATGGTTGCTTAAAATTGATGAAAGATGAGAATCCGGAAATGCTTCTTGTGCACTGTGTTATTCATAGAGAGAACTTAGTGTCGAAAAATATTTCTCCTGTACTTAATGAGGTACTGAAATCAGTTATAAAATCTATCAATGCTATCAAAGCTAATGCCAAATGTGGGCGTCTTTTCAGCAATTTTGTGAAGATAACAATGCAGACCATGTGTGACTTTTACTTCACACTGAGGTGCGGTAGCTTTCGAAGGGGAATTGTTTGAAAAGATTCATGGAACTATTTGATGAGCTTTGTGACTTTTTAAGTGACAAGCCTGAAATGAAGCACCTGCTAACCGTTGATGGAAAAGCGTTTGTGAGTTATTTAGCAGATATTTTTGAAAAACTGAATGTGTTGAATAAACAACTTCAAGGAACAAATAAAACTCTTGTTGATGCAAAGGCGAAGATATTTGGCTTTATTTCATTTATCGAGTTATGCCAAAAACATATTTCTGACAAAAATTTTGACCAGTTTCATTGGCTAAAGAAATGTGAGCCGACTGATGCTGCTGTACTTGTCATTGTGGATCATCTGAAAATATTGGCCTCTGATTTGAAAGAAAGATTTTCTGATTTAAAACAGATTGATTTTCCAACATGGGTGATGCAGCCAGTGCTAGTGGATCTATCTGATGTTTCAATGCAGTACCAAGAAGAACTCTCGGAAATACAAAATGATGAGTCAGTTAAAACTTTATTCAACATAAAAGGAGTGATGGCATGGCTTTGTGATGAGACAGAAACTAGATACCCAAATTCAACCAGCTTTGCAAGAAAACGGTTGTTACCATTCCCATCTACATATTTAGCTGAATGTGGCTTTAGTGCTGTAAATGATTTGCTACTGGAGAAAAGAAATCGACTGGATATCACTAAACGAGGAGATTTGAGACTGAAGCTGACTAAATTAGTGCCTAATATAAAATCTCTTTGCAGCAGGCATGAAGCACAAGGGTCTCACTAACTTTATTCTAATTATCTTGAGGTGAGCTCAAATGGTATTTTGCATTTGATAGGTACCTTTACTTTATTGTACAGTAATTAAAATGATCGATGTATTACAGAAAAAGCTTCCATTCAAATTAGTTTGTGTTGTATAACATTTCAGTTCTCTATTATATGTTTTGAAACTTTATTTGCTGTTTTGGTATGAGACAATCCACAAATATTTCAATATTCTAATATAGAAATTTTCTCTCTCTTTATTACCTGTGAATACTCTTTTATTATCATATTTATCATTATTATTATTTTAATACCACCTAATGTTTTTTTCTTTTTTTTAACAATTTTTTAGTAATTTTTTGCTCAGAACTTTAACTGTCTTTTGTTTATTTCATTTTTCTTTTTCATGGATGCCATGTTCTTTTGAAGCTTGTTTAAACCAAGGTATTGAAATGATAAGAATTATATATCACCACATGAGGGGTGGGGGGCATCAGGATTTTAGAGGTGATTAGGTCGGGCATGGCCAAAAAAAGGTTGGGGACCACTGCTCTAGCATGTCCAAACCGTTAACAATCTTATATGTTTCAATAAGATCCCCTCTCATTCTTCTAAACTCCAGAGTATACAAGCCCAGCCGCTCCATTCTCTCAGCATATGACAGTCCCGCCATCCTTGTAAACCTACGTTGCATTCCCTCAATAGCAAGAAAGCCCTTCCTCACATTAGGGGACCAAAACTGCACACAATACTCCAGGTGTGGTATCACTAGGGCTCTGTACAACTGCAGATGGACCTCTTTGCTCCTATATTTGACTCTTCTTGTTATAAAGGACAACATGCCATTCGCTTTCTTCACTGCCTGCTGTACCTGCATGCTTACTTTCATAGACTGATAAACAAGGACCCCTAGATCCCATTGTACTTCCCCTTTTCCCAACTTGACGCCATTTATATAGTTATCTGCCTTCCTGTTTTTGATACCAAGGTGGATAACCTCACATTTATCCACATTAAACTTCATCTGCCATGCATCTGTCCACTCCCCCAACCTGTCCAAATCATCCTGCATTCTTATAGCATCCTCCTTACAGTTCACACTGCCATCCAGCTTTGTGTCATCTGCAAATTTGCTAATGTTACTTTGAACAGAGGATTCCTAACGTATACATGGAGAAGGCCTACGCTTGGAAAGATATCAAGCCAGAAGATGTGGAGGCATTGATTTTGCAAAATTTCTTAGAGGTTGATGTAGCTCGATGAAAAATCTCAACCACATGGGGGAGATGAATCTTGTTAGTAATACTAGAGCCATCATTCTAAAACTGCCCAGACGACTGAGAGAAAAGTGGTGAGATAAAGCAGGCCGAATAATGGTAACCGGAGCAAATAGAACAGAAGGAGAAGCCAGCTACTAGTGATGCTGTCACCTCACCTCAAGTAACTGCTCATATTGGGGCCGGGTTAGAAGCCTGTATCTTCTCTGTCTTACCAGTACAGGTAAGGAATAGCAAGACGAATACAGTGTTGCAAACATATCCATTTGTAGATCACGGAAGTTCGGCTACCTTCTGCATAGAAGGCATGATGAGAAGGCTGGACATCACAGGAGAGGAGATTAAGATTCGATTGCATACCATGAATGAAGAGAAGGAGTCCGTTAATCATTACATTACAAGTAGGGAAATATCTAGTCTGGATGAAGATAATTTTATTCCAATATCTGAAGTGTTTACACATGAAACCATGCCTATTGGTCATCAAAATATACCCAGACATGAGGACTTGAGACAATGGCCTTACTTGAAGGATGTCAAAATATCTAAAATAGATTCTGATATTGACCTACTTATCGGAACGAATGCATTGAAGGCATTGGAACCGATACAGATTGTGAGGAGCCAAGGTGATGGACCGTTTGCTGTGAAAACCCTACTAGGATGGGTTATCTATGGCTCCTTGAGAAGGAACAATGAAAGCGGAAACCAGAAGAACTATCCTGCCGCTGCTGTTAATCAAATATCTACTGGTAAATTAGAAAAGCTATTGATCAAGCAATACAATCATGACTTCAATGAAAGAACTAGTAAGGAATCTGAAGAAATGTCCAGGGAAGAGTTAAAGTTCTTGGATATTATGAACTACTCAGTAAAGATAATGGACGGACACTATTGTTTGGACTTTCCTTTCAAACAAGAAAGTGTTAGTCTGCCAAATAATCGTCATATGGCAGAGCAACGCATCCTAAATTTGAAACGCAAGTTTGGCCAGAATACAAAATTTCATGAGGAATATACATCTTTCCAAAAGGATATGATTGACAAAGATTATGCCGAACTGGTACCAACAAACCAACTGAATCGAAGTGATGGAGAGCTATGATATATTCCGCACCATGGGGTGTATCACTCGAAGAAAGGGACTTTGAGGATGGTCTTTGACTGGGCTGCAGTCTTCAAAGGAACATCACTTAACTGTCAACTATTGTAAGGTCCAGACCTTACCAACTCACTCATTGGAGTTCTCATTAAATTCAGATAAGAACCAATTGCTTTGATGGCTGATATCAGAGCGATGTTTCATCGTCAAAGTATCAGAAAAACACATTGACTACCTGCGATTCGTATGGTGGCCTGAAGGGGATGTACAGCAAGATCTTGTTGAATACCAGATGAAGGTACATCTCTTTGGAGCAGTGTCATCACCAAGTTGTGTGAACTTTGCATCAAAGAAGACCGCAGAGGACCACAAAGTTCATTTTACAGTGGAATGATAACCACTTTGAAGAATCATTTCTATGTGGGTGATTATTTAAAATCCATGTCTACTGAGCAGGAAGCAATTCAAATGGTAAAACATCTGACTTCCCTCTGCAATAAGGGAGGATTCATGCTTTCCAAGTGGATCAGCATCAGTCGCGTTGTATTGGAAGCATTCTACCAGATGATAGAGCCAAAGAGACCAGAGAGTTAGATTTGGACAAAGACAATTTGGCAATGGAAAGAGCATTGGGAGCAACTGATGTATCATTAATGGAAATATTTTAACACAAAAGAAAATCCTGCGGATGAAGCTTCCAGAGGACTGACAGCAGACCGCTTCTTAAGCAATAAGAGATAGATCAATGGACAAGAGTTGCTCTGTAAGCCAGACAGGGAATGGCCAAAACATGAGCTGGGATTTGAAACCTCTGCTAATGATCCAGAAATTAAACAAAACATCACAGTGAACGTTATTGCTAAAAATCCTATTATTCTCTCGAATGATTTTCACACTTCAACATCATTGTTACAACATATCCATGAGTTGATTGGACATGGAGGAAAAAGTTTCATGCTGTCAAACTTTGGGCTTTGTGTTTTGGACAATATACGGTATTATGCCTGATGTTATGGGTTTGGTGCACACGGTACGACTTCAAACTAAAAACAATGTTTTAATAAGACCAATAACCAAATGATGCTTACTTCTAGAAGATGGAAGAATCTCTGAAGAAGTCTGAATGCGGATATATCATGGACGGATATACCAATGGAGTGGAGCCAATGGAGGGACGAGTTTGAGCTCTATGTTGATTTGAGCATGACAGGGAAGGATGATAAGATAAAGAGGAAAATGCTCATGTACCTAGTTGGACCACAAGGGAGAGAGCTCTACCAAACGATAAAACCGCGAGGGACACGGACAAGAAGTGACGCTAATGCAGGCTCTCGATGCTTTTGATCAGCATTGCTAACCAGTGAGGAACGAGACCATCGACAGGTATTGATTCTTTACAAGGTGCCAAGAAGAGGGGAAACATTTGTTCTAAACAGAACTGAAGCTCTTGGCAGCTCATTGCAATTTCAGAGAGTTGAAGGATTCACTGATAAGTGATAGCATAATATGAGGCATAAGAGATGAAAAGTGTGTGAAGGCATGCCAGGCTTTCCAAGGCCAGAGTTGATGTCCTGTTAGGTGACCAACGACAAGATGTCTGTGCAGTAAGACAAGAGGGGACAAGATACCAGCCAACCATACAGTGTAAATACCGCGGACACAAACATGAGAGGAAGAAGGAGAAATGTCCAACATCTGGCCAGGAGTGTTTCAAATGCCATAAGATAAATCATTTTGCATCACAATGGATGGAAAAGCAGGTGCAACAGAAGAACCAGAAGAAAGAAAAGAAAGGCAACAAATCTGTGCATGCAGTGGGGGAAGTGGAGAGCTCCAGTGATGAGTATAATGACATTCAAGAGTATGATGAAATTCACACATAGGCTGTGGGCCGAGCTTCAGAAATGTGTCTAGAATTTAACTTTCATGACCCATGTCTCGGAACTACATGAAATTTTGCACAGATTTAGATAAAATATAATTGAGAAGGAAGTCATAACTCATCAATGCCAAAAGTTGCACATTAATTAATTAAACTAATTAGAAAATTAGATTGTAAAAGTAAGCCCCATCTAGTGTCCTATGCCCATATTACACCATGGGGAGCCTAATTCCGTGCTGTGGTCTATTGAAACCATATATTATTATACTATATATGTGTATATATATGTATATATGTATGTATATGACGTGAACATGACTGTAATCATACATAATATGTATAATTATCTATACTATTACTAAAACTCTCATCTTGACAACTTCCGGTTTGCCTTTCTTTAAATTTGAACAAAAACTGTACCGTTTATTGCTAGGATTTTTGTGCCACCTTACTCACTGGTCTCCGCTCCTCCACGTGCACCAAGTTTTGTTCCAATCGGTGGAGGATTACAAGTTATGAAGGTTTAAAAAATCGCTATATCAGCAGATTGGTCTTCTTTCTTGCCTGTCAGTCACCACTCTCACCACCCACCAGCGGCCCGCCCCAACGGTCACCACCCACCGGCAGCCCGACCGATTCTCCACATCATCCATCGGCCTACCGACAAGCCCGACCGACAGACTGACCGATTGATCGACCGACCGTCTGACTGACTGAATATCCGACTGACTCACTGATTGACCCCAACTTTATACAGATAAATCAATTGAAAAACAAAATTATCAGCAAGGTTAGCATAACCTTCATTCCTTGGAAACCTTGTTATTGTTTTGATGTAATGAGGAGGCAGCCATGATCCTAGGGTCATCGCTGCCTAGCGACCATAAAAAAAAGCGCGGGATTGGTCAATTTGCGTCCGACGTCAATGTCAAACGTGCATTGATTGGACAATTACAACTCGGAGCTTTTTCTCATATTTGTAAAAAATGTGCAGGTTTTGGTCTTGACGAGTTTCAGGTATGATTTATATAATATTTTTACACAATATGTTAAAAATTCAGGTAGTATCGTGAGTTGGGTCACGAACTTGAACGAAAAAGCTCCTTGGCCCACAGCCTAACAGTGGAACTGCAACCAGAAGCATCAAAAGCAGAGTGTTCACTGTGTTGAGGAGACTCAATTCCCAAAGAAAATCTTTGCGACCACGATGCTGGAAGAGAAGGAAGTAGAATTCCAGGTAGACAGTGGAGCCACATGTAACATCATTCCCAAGATGCATGCAAAGGATGTGGATGAAACCAAGCAAGTATTGTCGATGTACAACAATACGACAGTGGTGCCTCTTGGAATAAAGCAAGGTGAAACTAGTAAATCTAAAGTATGGAAGGAGATACAAAGTAGAGTTTGTAGTCCTGGAGGAAGACTGCATTCCAATCCTGGGAAGCAGGGCAGCCCAGCAGATGGGACTCATCTCAGTCTGTACAGAGAACTGAATGGCAGTGAAATCTCTCTGAGCAAGGAAAGAATGATGGCTGAGTATGCTGATGTGTTTGAAGGGACAGGTAAATTCGAGGGCAAGTACCGTCTGCAGGTAGATGACAGCGTAACGCTGGTGATCCATCCTCCACGAAGAGTCCCTGTAGCCTTACGGAATACGCTGAAACAGGATAGACAGACTAACAGAAGCTGAAATAATTGCCCCAGTAGAGACCCACACTCTAAGGGTATCCAGCCTTGTGTGTGTAGAAAAGCCCAACGGAAAGTTGAGAATGTGTTTCGACCCGAGGGATCTGAACAAGGGGCTGAAAAGAAGTCATTACCCAATGACAACGATTGAAGATGTCCTCACAGACCTGAATGAAGCCAATGTCTTCAGCACGTTTGACGTCAAGAATGGGTTTTGGCATGTGGAACTGGATGATGAGAGTTCTCAGCTTACGACATTTAACACACCGTATGGCAGATATAGATGGAAAGAAGAAGCTCCATTTACGAAAAATAGACTCCCGACAGACACTGAACAGTTTTGGATTGGTGTACTTCAGCATCAGGCATTTAAAGAGCTTGCCACCTTTGCCCTTACTTGCCTAATAACCCCTGTCAGCAATGCTGTCGTTGAGAGGATATTTCTCTTGTATCCTCTGTAAAAACGAAGGCAAGAAACAGAATGCAGCTGAATCTTCTTGATGCTGTTGTGAAAGTCTATTGCTTTCAAGCCAATGTTGTAGGTATGTTACAAAACGTACCTTCAGCGACGCTGCAGATCTGTCGCTGTCCGTGTGCGCGACTTTGGCGCCTTTGAGAGATGGGCGGGTTTAAAATGCCTTGTTTCTCCAGCCTGATCAAATCGATTTCTGTCAGGCTGTTTAGATGCTAAAGAATAATCACTTTGATTGCCGTTTTATTAAGTTTCTTTTAAACTGCACTGAATATTTTACGAACAGGAGTAAAGTAAAAATAATCTTCTAAAGCCGTCAACGCCGACAACGGGGACGGATTTCATGTACGGGACAGGTAAAGGAAAGCCGTTTATTTTATATATAAACTTGCTTCTAAGGATGCCTTTAATCAAAATTTCACATTGCGAAAATGTCATTATGTAAATATACGAACTGGCAGTATTTTTCCTGCCGATATGAGGTTTAAATTCACCGCAAATGCAACGTTCCAAACCAGCGCGTTCCACAAAAACCCACTCGCAAGATTATTAAAATGGCCATTAATTTACGGGAATTAAACACTAAATTCCTTCCATTTGGCCTATAAATTCATGACCATGAGATTTAAAAATCATGTTATATTGTGAATTATTGTGTGAATGTTATTTGAACATTTAGGCTATTTAAAAATGTTAACTTTTTCTTAAGAAATTCTTAAGAGATGTTTAGATCTAGTAATTGAATTTTGTAATTAGCTACAATTGGGTAACTAACTAATTATATACTTTAATTTCAGGTCATCCAAGTAAGATTGTTTCATATTTGTTTCAGAATGCTTCAATCTATAATAACTGAACATTTCATTCAGTTCTCTTAATTTTTAAGAAAGTTATGGGCTTTTGACTGTCCTTGATCACAGCTTTTGAGTTAAGTCAATGGAAAAGCAATAGGGAACAAGATGCTAATTTCAGAGTATGAAAATGGCCATAACCTTTTTAATACTGAAGATATGAAAGTGAATTAGGTGTCAAATTAAACTTCTTTTTATGCTTTATCTGATGGGATAAATTACAGACTTGATTTTTAAAATCTCAAAATTTTGTAACATTGCTAAATGTTTCTAAGACTTCACTGCATATCAATAAAGGCTGAAAAACGTCACATCAGACAAGATTTATGCCGTATGTTCCACTCATTCCAGTGGGGAGGATAGTAATGATCTGATTCTGGAGCTTTTCATGAGATATGTGTAGAAAAATATTTTAAAGATTGTTTGTTTGATGCTGGAAAATCCAAGGTAGGCAAAAATGCTGGAGAAACTCAGCGGGTGAGGCAGCATCTATGGAGCAAAGGATACAGGCGACATTTTGGGTCAAGACCCTTCTTCAGGCTGATGTGGTGGTGGAAGGGGGGATGGGAAGAAGAAAGGAAGAGTCCAGTGAGGTAGAGAGGTTCGGCGGTCACGTTGAGGCGGTGAGGTTCAGTGGTCACCTTGAGGCAGCGAGGCCCAGTGAGGCAGAGAGGTTCGTCAGTCCCAGTGAGATGGCGAGGCCCGGTGAGGTGGAGAGGTTCAGCGGTCCCGGTGATTTTACGAGTTCTGGTGAGGCGGAGAGCTTTGGCAGTCCTGGTGAGGCGGAGCGTTTCGGCAGTCCCGGTGAGGCAGCGAGGTACAGTGTGGCGGAGAGGTACAGCGGTCACGGTGAGGTGACGATGTCCAGTGAGGCGGCGAGGTTCGGCGGTCCCGGTGAGGTGAAAATGTTCGGCAATTAGACAGAGAGGTTCGGCGGTGCCGGTGAAGGGGCGAGGCCCAGTGAGGCAGTGAGGCCCGGTGTGTTGGCGAGGCCTGGTGAGGCAAAAATGTTCGGCAATTAGACAGAGAGGTTCGGCTGTCCCGGTGAGGCCCGGTGAGGCGGAGAGTTTCGGTGGTCCTGGTGAGGCGGCGTGGCCCGGTGAGGCAACGAAGTTTGGCTGTGAGGCAGAGAGATTAGGTGGTCCCATTGAGCTGACGAAGCCCAGTGAGGCGGTGAGCCCCGGTAAGGCAGAGAGGATCGGCGGTCCTGGTGAGGAAGCAAGGCCCGGTGAGACGGAGAGGCACGGTGAGGCGGAGAGGTTCGGTGGTCCCGGTGAGGCAGCGAGGCCCGGAGAGGTGGTGAGGTACGGCTGTACTGGTGAGGCAGGATTGTTTGGCCTTTTTTTGTAGTTTTTCTAGTTTGGGTTGTTTGGGTTTTTTATGTTTTTTTCCCCAGTGTTGTTTGGCTTTAAATTACAATTTCAATCTGGCAACCCTGGTGAGTGAGAGTGAGTGAAGAATGTAGATAGTGAGTGAGAGTGAGTGGGTGAATGTCAGTGTGTGTGTGAGTGAGAGTGAGTGAGAGTGAGTGAAGAATGAGTGAGATTGAATGGATGAATGTGAGTAAGTGAGAGAGAGTGAGTGGGTGATTGAGAGAGTTGGTAAGATAGTGGGTGAGAGAGTGGGTGAGTGTGTGTGTTAGAATTGTGCAGAACATACCAACATTATCCCATAATAAAAGGACAGAAAAGCTATAAAAGTCACCTTCCAGATAGTTGAGACTGCCCCTCCATGACACAGATCACAGATCACATGTAGACACAAAATATCCATTCTATATGAAGCTGACCAGAATTTTGAGACCACTTTTACGCAATCACATTTCGGCATCCGTTGGCCGATACGTTTCCTAGCTGACTGCGACTCTCCTTTTTCTTCAGGATAACGTGAACGTTGGTAGAGGAGCCCACCGCGTAGTATATATTGCCGTCGTCTGGCATGACCACCGCTGGGGACAGAAGAGAAAAAAAAACAATCAGTACATTTCCAAACGTAGACTGGGCGACCGTTTCACTGAACACTAGGCCTACGAGGCTTACGTGATCGCCCGTCTGACAAACATTTCAATGGTCCTTTGTTGTCACGTGTACCGAGGTACAGTGGCATTTGGTTTACTATATAGTCACACCAAAAAAGCAACAAGATACAAAACTACTTAAAAATTAAACATAAACACCCACCACAGCGGCGTGTGAGAATCCAGAGGCCACACAGCATAAGCGGAGATCCACAGCCATCAGTTTAATGTTCGGGCCACACACACACTCGCGCGCTCCTTCACCGTAATGTGACCAGAGTTGTACGGACCGCTACCACTCTCTCTGCAGTCCCTGTCAACCCGAACAGTCAGAAAGCCGTCCACACTCGCACCAGACTCGGGGATGTTCACATGGCGCCATGACCTGATAAACACCGAGATCACCGCACACACGGCACTCCCTCCGAATCCTCACCAGTGCAGGCAGCACGACCATCTTGTTGTTTTCGGCAACCTCACATTCCCCACTGTGATAGAAGGCAAATAACTTATACCTTCATCCCTGCTTTGAACACCCCTTCAGAATTAAAGGATGTTCTTTTAGGAAGGAGATGAGGAGACATTTCTTTAGCCAGAGGATGGTGAATCTGTGGAATTCTTTCCCACTGAAGGCTGTTGAGGCCAAATCAATGAACAAGGCAGAGATAGATTCTTGATTAGTACAGGTGTCAGGGGTTATGGGGAGAAGGCAGGGGAATGGGGTTAGGAGGGAGAGGTAGATCAACCATGATTGAATGGCGGAGTATGACTTGATGGGCCGAATGGTCTTATCCTACTCCTATTCCTGACCCACACTGAGCTTTCTGTCCTGGGTCTCCTCCATTGCCAGAGTGAGGCCAAACGCAAGCTGGAGGAACAGCACCTCATATTTCACTTGGGCAACTTGTACATAGCTTTATGTTACAGTTCAGTTTATTGCCACGTGTACCGAGGCAAAGCAAAAAGCTTTTTGTTGCATGCTCAGCAGCAGCAGAAAGACAATACATGATGATCCATTTACAATGTATAGATACATGATAAGGGAATATTGTTCGTGCAAGGTAAAGCAAGAAAGTCCGATCAAGGATAGTCCGAGGGTCACCAATGAGGTAGATAGTTCAGGACTGCTCTATGAACATTGAATTGTCTCATTTTAACTAACTTCATCTTACACCCACTCCCCCTCCACCCTTGCCCCCCTTCCTCCTCCCTGGTCATTTTACCACAGTTCTCCACATTGTTTCTCTTGAGATCACACCTTCAGCCAGTCAACAATGGACCTACCAGGCACCACCCCATCTGAGCTCATTTGTGGCCGACCCTGATGGCTCCTGATGTTCTCACCTCCAGCTCTTCACCTCTTCCTTCTCCCCACCCCACCTACATTCAGTCTGAAGAAGGGTCCCGACCCGAAATGTTACCCATTCATTTTCTCCAGAGATGTTGCCTGACCCGCTGTGTTACTCCAGATCTTTGTGTCTATCTTTGATATTAAACCAGCATCTGCAGTTCTTTGTTTTTACATTTATTTACATTGCAGTCTTGCTTTGTGAATAGAAAGCTACATATCCAGTGAATAAGTTTGTAAATCACAGGAGCAGAATTAGGCCATTCGGCCCATCGGGTTTACTCTGCCCTTCAATAATCGCTAATCTATCTTTCCATCTCAACCCCATTCCCCTGCCTTCTCCTCATAACCCCTGACACCTGCACTAATCAAGAATCTGGCAATCTCTGTTTTAAAAATATCCCTTGACTTGGCCTTTCCTGTCATCTGTGGCAATGAATTCCACAGATTCACCACTTTCTGGCTAAATAAAATCCTCCTCATCTCCTTTCTAAAGGTATGTACTGTAGAAGTTATAGAATTCAGAGTGGGGCTTAGTTGCAATACCGTCTCAAATCTTGCAGCACACTACAAAAGGGTTTACCTCACTTGGATTTACACTCAATAATATTATAATGTCAATAAGTGTTTAATTGGTCTCTGTAAATTGCCCCTAGTGAGTAGGAAGTGGATGACAAAGTGGGATAACATGGAACTAGTGTGGACAGGTGATCGATGGTCAGCGTGGATTCGGTGGGCTGAAAGGCCTGTTTCCGTGCTGTATCCGTAGCACGGCACAGAGGCTCAGCAGGCAGAGCCACTGCCTCACAGTGGCAGTGACCCGGGTTCCTGACCACGGGTGTTGTATGTGTGGAGTTTGCACGTTCACCCCGTGACCGCATGCGTTTCCTCCGGGTGCTCCCGATTCCTTCATATCTCATCTACAATTGTAGGTTAATGGGCCTGTAAAAATGGTCACTATTGTGTATGGTGTGGGTGAGAAAGTGGGATCACATAGAAGTGGTGTGAAGGATGGTTGGCGTGGACTCAATGGGCCAGTGGTTTCTATGCTGTATCTCTAAAGAAAACTATCACAATGATTAAAAACCTTTGGACAGCTGGATGGATAGCATTGGTTTACAGGGCCATGGGCCAAACGCAGGCAGGTGTGAATAGTGTAGATGGGGCATGTTGGTCGGCATGGGCATGTAGGGCCGAAGTGCCTGCTTCCACAAATTGGAAGGCATGGACAGGCGACGTTTTGTGTTGGGGCCCTTCTTCAGACTCAACCCTAGCTGTATATGGTTTCCATATCCAGTATGAAAGGTTGCAACTTGAAATGTCGCCTGCCCATTCCCTTCACAGATAATTTAGTTTTGTTTTGTTCAGTATTTTAGTGTACACAGATTGGAAACATCTATCTTTCCATCTCAACCCCATTCTCCTGCCTTCTCCTCATAACCCCTGACACCTGCACTAATCAAGAATCTGGCAATCTCTGTTTTAAAAATATCCCTTGACTTGGCCTTTCCAGTCATCTGTGGCAATAAATTCCACAGATTCACCACTTTCTGGCTAAATAAAATCCTCCTCATCTCCTTTCTAAAGGTACTGTAGAAGTTATAGAATTCAGAGTGGGGCTTAGTTGCAATACCGTCTCAAATCTTGCAGCACACTACAAAAGGGTTTACCTCACTTGGATTTACACTCAATAATATTATGTCAATAATTGTTTAATTGGTCTCTGTAAATTGCCCCTAGTGAGTAGGAAGTGGATGACAAAGTGGGATAACATGGAACTAGTGTGGACAGGTGATCGATGGTCAGCGTGGATTCGGTGGGCTGAAAGGCCTGTTTCCGTGCTGTATCCGTAGCACGGCACAGAGGCTCAGCAGGCAGAGCCACTGCCTCACAGTGGCAGTGACCCGGGTTCCTGACCACGGGTGTTGTATGTGTGGAGTTTGCACGTTCACCCCGTGACCGCATGCGTTTCCTCCGGGTGTTCCCGATTCCTTCATATCCCATCTACAATTGTAGGTTAATGGGCCTGTAAAAATGGTCACTATTGTGTATGGTGTGGGTGAGAAAGTGGGATCACATAGAAGTGGTGTGAAGGATGGTTGGCGTGGACTCAATGGGCCAGTGGTTTCTATGCTGTATCTCCAAAGAAAACTATCACAATGATTAAAAACCTTTGGACAGCTGGATGGATAGCATTGGTTTACAGGGCCATGGGCCAAATGCAGGCAGGTGGGAATAGTGTAGATGGGGCATGTTGGTCAGCATGGTCATGTAGGGCCGAAGTGCCTTCTTCCACAAATTGGAAGGCATGGACAGGCGACGTTTTGTGTTGGGGCCCTTCTTCAGACTCAACCCTAGCTATATATGGTTTCCATATCCAGTATGAAAGGTTGCAACTTGAAATGTCGCCTGCCCATTCCCTTCACAGATAATTTAGTTTTGTTTTGTTCAGTATTTTAGTGTACACAGATTGGAAACAGGCTCTTCGGCCCACCTGTACACGCGGACCAGCGATCACCTGTACACTAGCACTATCCTACACGCCATAGACAAATATTTTATGGAAGCTAATTAACCTACAAACCTGCATGTCTTTGCAGTGTGGGAGGAAACCGGAGCACCCGGAGAAAACTCATGCGGTCATGGGAGAACGTACAAACTCCGTACAGACAACACCTGGAGTCAGGATGGAACTGGGGTCTCTAATGCTGTAAGGCAGCAACTCTACCACTGTGCCACCTGATCTGCTGAGCTCCTCCAACACATTGAGTTTAGGAGGAATACTGTACATCTTCTAGCCTCAAGGAACCTATGTGTTATTCCTCACCTCTGTCGTTGGAGACGATCAGGACAAGATTATATTCCTTCCAATCGTCATCCAGATTGTACTTAGCCATGGCTCTCTGGATGACGACCGGGGATCTCTCTTCGTTGGTCACCTGGAGAGGAAGGGAAAAAGTATTTACTTCAGTTAAGTTTAGAGATACAGAATGGAAACAGGCCCTTCGGACCATCGAGTTCACACCATCCATTGAATACCCTTTCACACCAGCTCAATGTTATCCCACTTTCTGTTATCAGGCAACTGAACCATTCCACCAACAACCAGAGAGCGGCCTTGAGCTACTCGCTTCCTCATTGCAGATGCTCGGAAGAACTTATTTTTAAAATTTATTTATTTGTTTATTATTTTTTTTTTTTATTAGAAGCATTGTACATACATCTTAATCATGATATGCAACATAATACATTTTGTGTACAAATTCTCTTTTTTTTAAACTTTAACCTGTAATAGAAAAAGAGAAAAGAGAAAGAAGAGAAGAATGAGGATAGTAGTGAAATGTAGTCCGCAGTAGTTGGCGTTAAATGAATGTTGATGTTTAAGTAGACTGCGTGCTTGAGAATGTGAAAAAAATAAAAATAAAGAAAGAAAAAAGAAAAGAAACCAAGGCTCCAAAGAGAAGAAGGCCTTAAAATGGGAAAGGAAATAAGTAAAAAATCCAAAGAAGGTAAAGCTAAACGAAAAAGGAAAGGAATGTGCCTAATTCATATCGATTCACACCCATCACCTAGTTCTAAAACAATAACTTTCTCGGGTTATGCTGCACCATATTACACTTGTAGCAAATCAATAAAAGGTGACCATATTCTTAAGAATTGTTCTTATTTTCCTGCTAGAACTTCTCATTTCCTCGAGAGGTAATATTTCCGACATATTTGTGATCCACATTTTAAACGTGGGATAGGAGCGTTTTTCCAGAATTTAAGTATAAGTTTTTTTGCCGTTATCAAACCATAGTTTAGGAAACATCTTTGAAATATAGTTAGTTCAGAACAGGCTTCCCTTGCTCCGAAAATAATCAATTCTGTATTTGGGTCCAGTCTTAATGTAAATATTTTTTAAATCGGACTATCTTCAATTGGATTTTAGTGAACTTTATCTTGCACTGAACGTTATTCACTTTATTCCCTTTATCATGTTTCTTTACCCTGTGGATGGCTCGATTGTAATCATGTATTGTCTTTCTGTTGACTGGTTAGCACACAACAAAAGCTTTTTACTGGACACATGACAATAAATTAAACTAAGCTTCCTGCAAAGTAGAAGCAATTTACTCTGAAAAATCGGCAAAAAAGGGTATTCAATTAGCGAACCAAGACGACATCCCTGGATCCTCTGCAGGGTTCTTGGCTTCAGTTTGTAACTAGATAATATACCAGTAATCTTTCAAAAGAGCCACAAGGCAGAAAAAAAGGAAATGTAGGGAGTCACGGTGGCGCAGCAGCAGAGTTGCTGCCGTATAGCACCAGAGACCTGGGTTCGACCCCGACTACGGATGCTGTCTGCTGCCGTGTTCATAAGAATAGGAGTAGAATTAGGCCATTCAGTCATGGCTGATCATCTCTCTCTCCTAACTCCATTCTCCTGCCCTCTCCCCATAATCTCTGACACCCATACTAATCAAGAATCTATCTACCTAATCTGAGGAAAGACATTCTTGCCATAGAGGGAGTACAGAGAAGATTCACCAGACTGATTCCTGGGATGGCAGGACTTTCATATGAGGAAAGACTGGGTAGACTCGGCTTGTACACGTTGGAATTCAGAAGACTGAGGGGGGATCTTATAGAAACTTACAAAATTCTTAAGGGGTTGGACAGGCTAGATGCAGGAAGATTATTCCCGATGTTGGGGAAGTCCAGAACTAGGGGTCACAGTTTAAGGATAAGAGGGAAGACTTTTAGGACCGAGATGAGGAAATCATTTTTTACACAGAGAGTGGTGAATCTGTGGAATTCTCTGCCACAGAAGGTAGTTGAGGCCAGTTCATTGGCTATATTTAAGAGGGAGTTAGATGTGGCCCTTGTGGCTAAAGGGATCAGGGGGTATGGAGAGAAGGCAGGGATGGGATACTGAGTTAGATGATCAGCCATGATCATATCAAATGGTGGTGCAAGCTCGAAGGGACGAATGGCCAACTCCTGCACCTATTTTCTATGTTTCTATGTATCTATGCCTTCAAAATATCCACTGACTTGGCCTCTAAGTTAGCGATGTTACAATACTTACCGTCAGCGGCGCTGCAGTTCTGCCACTGGCCGTGTGAGCGACTTTGGCGCCTTTGAGGGGGGGGGGGCGGATTAAATTGCCGTTTCCCCCTGCCTGTCGGAGGCAAACTTCCTCAGGCTGCCTGCTGCTGCAGAACAATCGAACGGACTTCCATTCACGGAAGTTTTTTTTTAAAATCGCGGGACAATTTAATCGCTGGAGTAAAATAAAAATATACTTCTAACGCTGTCAACACCTACAACGGGACAGATCTCAAGTAGGGGACAAAACATAAAGTAAGTCGTCTATTTTACATATAAACTTGCTTCTTACGATGACTTTAAACCAAAGTAATTGACGAAAATGTGATTTTGGCTCCATACGAACCGGCAGTGTTTTTCCTCCCGATATGGGGTTGAAATTGACTGCAACCGCAACATTCCAATCGATCCAATCGATCGCGTTCCATAAAAACCCACTCGCAAGATGATTTAAATGGCCATTAATTTACGGGAATTAAACATTGAATTCCTTCCATTTGGCCTATAAATTCATGACAATGAGATTTAAAAATCATGTTATATTTTGAATTCTTGTGTGAATGTTATTTGGACACTTAGGCTATTTAAAAATGTTAAAATGTTCTTAAGAAATGGATAGGTGTTTAGATCTAGTAATTGAATTTTGTAATTAGCTACAATTAGGTAACTAACTAATTATATGCTTTAATTTCAAGTCATCCAAGTAAGATTGTTTCATATTTGTTTCAGAATGCTTCAATCTATAATAACTGAAATTTTCATTCAGTTCTCTTAATTTTTAAGAAAGTTACGGGCTTTTGACTGTCCTCGATCACAGCTTTTGAGTTAAGTCAATGTAAAAGCAATAGGGAACAAGATGCTAATTTCCGAGTATGAAAATGGCCTTAACTTATTTAATACTGAAGATATGAAAGTGAATTAGGTGTCAAATTAAACTTCTTTTTATGCTTTATCTGATGGGATAAATTGCAGACTTGATTTTCAAAATCGCAAAATTTTGTAATATTGCTATCTACAGCCTTCTGTGGCAATAGAATTTAAGTGGACTGTATTACAAAGAAACTAATCGGGTGGAGTTGAAATCTTTCTATTGTTTAATTGGTCTGCAATAGATGCGGATAAGGTTGCTAACAATTGGGCAGTACAAAGCTGCCGCCTTACAGCGCCTGAGACCCGGTTCAATCCTGACTACAGGTACTGTTTGCATGGAGTTTGTACGTTTTCCCTGGGACCGTGTGGGTTTTCTCCCGGTGCCCTGGTTTCCTCCCATACTCCAAAGACGTGCATGTTTGCAGGTTAATTGGCTTCTGTAAATTGTACATTGTCCCTAGTGTGTAGGATAGTGCTAGTGTACGGGGTGATTTATGATCGGCGTGGTCTCGGTGGGCCAAAGGACCGGTTTCCAACACTGTAAGTCTAAAGTAGTTACAACATCCACTGCAGTAGGCAAAGGTCTCATTAATTTTAAATTATTTATATTTAGATTGATCTTTCTGATGCTTTTACACCCTGTTTGGCAAAAGATCATCTTTTGAACAAATAATCAACCCTAATTGATATTAGGATCTATATTCTCTTTTCCATTTCAAACTACAGGGAGTCCAAGGCAATCAAAGATAAGAGTGTCCCCAAGGACATTCCAGGAATCATATACAGAGCATCTTTCAAATCATTATACCCTTAGCACCATGCACCACAGAAACAGGCCTTTCAACCCAACTTGCCCAAACCGGCCAAGATGCCCATTTTTTATGCCACTCCTACCTGCCCACGTTTGGCCCATATCCCTCGAAACATTTTCTATCCATGTACCTGTTCAGTTGACTTCTAAATATTGTGTAGTTCCTGCCACAACTACCTCCTCTGGCAGCTCGCACCCAAAACCCTACACCCCTCAGATTCCTATTAAATCTTGCCCCTCTCACCTTAAACCCATGTCCTCTGGTCTTGATTCCCCTCCCGGGATAAAACACCCTCTGCATTCACTCTTTCTATTCCGCTCATGATTTTATACACATCTGTATGATCACCTCTCAGCCTTCTGTACCACTACACCCACCACCTTCAGTGTGAAAAAGCTGCCCCTCAGTTCCCTATTACAGGTCCCACACAGAAAGTGGTGAATCTCTGGAATTCCCTGCCACAGAAGGTAGTTGAGGCTAGTTCATTGGCATTATTTAAGAGGGCGTTAGATGTGGCCCTTGTGGCTAAAGGGATCAGGGGGTATGGAGAAGGCAGGTACAGGATACTGAGTTGGATGATCACCCATGATCATATTGAATGATGGTGCATGCTCGAAGGGCCGAATGGCCTACTACTGCACCTATTTTCTATGTTTCTATGTTTCTAAATCTTTCCCCTCTCACATTGAGGTGGGTGTATGGAACGAGCTGCCAGAGGAGGAAGTTGAGGCAGGGACAATCGCAATGTTTAAGAAGCAATTGGACAGGTACATGGATATGACAAGTTTGGAGGGATATGGGCCAAATGCAGGCAGGTGGAACACGTGGCCGGTGTGGGCAAGATGGGCTAAAGGGCTACACTGCATCACTCTATTTCCGCTGACTCTTGCCCCTTATGAGAGAAACCAGAATCTCATTAAAGTTTGCGTCTGTTGTAGACTTTGAACTAAACAGCACGGAAACAAGCTCCTGTGTTTTCAACTTTTCACATTTCCAAATGTTTTATTCAGAAGTCACAAATATATTGCAGCAATGGTAGATCTGCTGCCATACAGCGCCGGAGACCCGGGTTCCATCCTGACTGTTGGTGCTGTCTGTGGGGAGTTTGTATGTTCTCCCCGTGACCGCATGGGATTTTCTTCGGGTGCTCATACGGTCATAGAAGCAGAGTTAGGCCATTCGGCCCATCAAGCTTAATCCGCCACTCAATCATGGCCGATCTTTATCTCCCTCCGAACCCCATTTTCCTGCCTTCTCCCCATAACCCCTGACTAACACCAGTGCCCCGGTTTCCTCCCACACCAAAGATATATGGGATTTTAGGTTAATTGGCTTCAGTAAATTGTCCCTAGCATGCAGGAACTAGTGCATCCTATCCAATGGTTGGTTGGCACAGAATCAGTGGGCCGAAGGGCCTGTTTCCATGCTGTGTCTCTGCTATAAAGTAGTATCTGAGCCGTGGAAGAATGCCATGCACTTACCACAATGCTTTTGTACACATTTCTATGGCCGTTCTCGAGGCTGACGCGGATGATGACATTTTCATCGTTCCCCTTGATGTGCTGAGGAAGTGACGTTGTGGAGCTGCGGGAAGTCCCCGAGATGGTGTCGTTGTGGTCCTTGCGATTGTTGAGGCAGCAAGGCAAGCAAAAAAAGGTGCGGATAAATGAAGAAAGTCGGGCAGAGGCCTTGTCCATCGAGTGGGTGCATGGTAACGATTCATTCGGCTGGAAAACAAAACAGTAAGGATGGGAATTTAGATATTTCCAATCCAACTTTTCAGTTCTATCATCAATCCAGGCTGCTCCCATCCTCTATATAGGATGAGTGGTGATCTTATAGACGTGTATAAAATCATGAGATTAGTTGCTGCCTCACAGATCCAGAGACCAGGGTTCGATCCTGACCTCAGGAGCTGTCCTTGCGGAGTTTGCACATTCGCCCTGTGAACACGTGGGTTTCCTCCGGTTTCAAGAGTCAGTAATGTTTTATTGTCATATCCCATTTCCTCTCACATCCCAAAGATGTGCAGGGTTATTGGTTATTTAGCTTCTGTAAATTGTCCTTAGTGTGTAGCATAGAACTAATGAATGGGGTGATCGCTGGTCGGCACAGACTCAGTGGGTCGAAGGGACTTTCTCTAACGTAAACTAAACTAAATATTGATGTGATGCACTTGCAACATGCAAAGCTTCACTTGTACTGTATTGCTTCTGCATAACACAACGACTGCTTAAAAAGCAGCCAAGTCTTATTTGAGTGACTTTACAGATACAGTGCGGAAACATGTTCTTCAGCCCACCGAGTCCACACCGACCAGCCATCCCCACACACTATCCTACACACCAGGGACAATTTACGACTTGCAGCAACTCTACTGCTGCGCCACAAAGTGCTGGAATAGTTCAGCTCACTCCATAGATCTCAGCTTCACTTTATCCTTCCTCAGGATCCACACACTCAATCAAAGCTCCTCCACTTATCTGACCTCCACTAAGGATCACAAACCTGCCTTTCTCCAGACCAGGCCCCCCAGCAACTGCGGAGTTACTCCAGCACTTTATCTTTTTATGTAAACGAGCATCTGCAGTTCCTTGCGTCCACCCCTCATTAGAATGCGTTAGACGGACGTGCGCAGCACAAAATGTTTTACGAGGAAAAGGTTCTAACTTTTTGTAAACAAAATGTTTTACCAGAAAGCCACCTGGATTTCGAGGGCTTCAGCTACAGGGAGAGGTTGGATAGACCTGCATTGTTTTTTCTGCAATATCGGAGGTTGAGAGGAGACCAGTTAGAAGTATATAAAATTATGAGAGGCACAGTTAGGGTAGACACTCAGAATCTTTTTACGCCAGGCTGGAAATGTCCAAGACTAGAGGGCATCGCTATAAGGAGAGTGGGGGGAAGTTTAATGGGGATGTGCGGGGCAGTGGTGGGGGCCTGGTATGCCTGACCTGGGGAGGTGGTGGAGGCAGATATGACAGGAGTGTTTAAGAAGCTTTTAGGTGGGCATGTGGAAGTAGAGGGGAGAGAGGGATATGGATCATGTACAGGCAGATGAGAGTTTAGCCTGGCGTCATGTTCGGCACAAACATTGTGGGCCGAAGGGCCCGTTCCTGTGCTGTACTGTCCTACGTTCTAAGCATCCTATCACCAACCAGTGAGCAGTCCCCACCTACCATCTACCGCATTGGCAGATGTTTTCTGCCGCTCTCACCTCCGGCCACAAACTCTTTGAATCACTTCCTTCTGGGAGGCGACTGCGAACTATCAAAGCTGCCACAGTCAGACATAAAAGCAGCATCTTCCCACGAGCAGTAGCTCTATTCAATAGCTAAAAGACCAGCCTCTTTTTACTCCAGTACTTTATTTTCACATGTTTAAATTATAATGTTTTATTTTTGATTGTCTACTGAATATCTTGTTGTTACCTGCAAGCCAAGCACCAATGTAAATTACTTGTATGTGGACATACTTGGCTAATAACATTTGTATTCATTCATTATTATTCATTGAAGACAATAGACAATAGGTGCAGGAGTAGGCCATTCGGCCCCTCGAGCCAGCACCGTGATCATGGCTGATCATCCACAATCAATACCCCTGTTCCTGCCTTCTCCCCATATCCCTTGACTCCGCTATTTTTAAGCGCTCTGTCCAGCTCTCTCTTGAAAGCATCCAGAGAACCGGCCTCGACCACCATCTGATGCAGAGAATTTCAGACTCTCAACTCTCTGTGTGAAAAAGTTTTTCCTCATCTCCGTCCTAAATGAATTACCCCTTATTTTTAAACTATCCCTCAGACTATCTTAAATCAGACTTTACCTTGCACTAAACATTATTCCCTTAATCCTATATCTGTACACTGTGGATGGGTTGATTGTAATCCTGTATTGTCCTTCTGCTAACTGGATAGCACACAACAAAAAAGCTTTACACTGTACCTCAGTACACGTGACAATAATAAACTGAACTATACTCTCAGCAGGTCAGGCAGCATTTCTGGAGGATGTGGATAGGTGTTGTCTTTGGACATTTGCAGCCTGGGGGAGAAAGATTCTGACAGTCTGCCCTATCTGGACCACTCATCATTTTATATACATCTGCCAAGTCTCCTCTCATCATCTGACGTGGTACAGAAAACAATCCGTCTATCCGACCATCTCCCTGTAGCTGAAGACGTCTAATCCAGGCAGTATTCTGGGAAAACATTTTGTTTTCACAAAGTTAGAACAGTCACGTCGTAAAACATTTTGTGCTTGAAACGTTAGGCTGGGACACTTGCACCCCGCTGAGTTACTCCAGCACTTTGCGTCTTTTTAAAAAAGTACGCAGGCATCTACAGTTCCTCATGGCTATGTTTTCATTTTTTTAGTTTTAATCCCCGCACATTACACTGCCCCACATACACTAGAGACAATTTACATTTATACCAAGCCAATTAACCTACAAACCTGTATGCCTTTGGAGTGTGGTAGAAAACCCACGCAAGTCACGGGGAGAACGTACAAACTCTGTACAGACAGTACCCATTGTTGGGATCGAACCCAGGTCTGTGGCGCTGCAAGTGCACTAAGGCACATAGAAACATAGAGAATAGGTGCAGGAGTAGGCCAACTCAGAATCCAGTACCTACCTCCTCTCCATACCCCCTGATCCCTTTAGCCACAAGGGCCACATTTAACTCCCTCTTAAATATGGCCAATGAACTGGCCTCAACTACATTCTGTGGCAGAGAATTCCAGAGATTCACCACTCTCTGTGTGAAAAATGTTTTTTCTCATTTCGGTCCTAAAAGATTTCCCCTTTATCCTTAAACTGTTACCCCTTGTTCTCGACTTCCCCAACATCGGGAACAATCTTCCTGCATCTAGCCTGTCCAACCCGTTAAGAATTTTGTAAGTTTCTATAAGATCCCCCGTCAATCTTATAAATTCTCTGTACTCCCTCCATGGCAAGAATGTCCTTCCTCAGAATAGGAGACCAAAACTGTACGCAATACTCCAGGTGCGGTCTCACCAAGACCCTGCACAACTGCAGTAGAACCTCCCTGCTCCTATAATCAAATCATTTTACTATGAATGCTAACATATCATTCGCTTTCTTCACTGCCTGCTGCACCTGCATGCCTACTTTCAAGGACTGGTGTACCATGACACCCAGGTCTCGTTGCATCTCCCTTTTACTAATCGGCCACCATTCAGTTAATAGTCTACTTTCATGTTTTTGCCACCAAAGTGGTTAACTTCACATTAATCCACATTATAGAGAGATTAGAGATTAGAGATTCCTTTATTTGTCATTCAGACCTTTCGGTCTGAACGAAATTTCGTTGCCTGCAGTCATACATATAATAATAAATAAGAAAACACACAATAAACACAAATTAACATCCACCACAGTGAGTTCACCAGGCACCTCCTCACTGTGATGGAGGCAAAAGTCTTAAAGTCTCTGTCTCTTCCCTCTTTGTTCTCCCTCTGCGCTGAGGCGATCCAGGCTTCTGATGTTGTGACCCCGCCGGGTGATGGTAAGTAAGGCAATCCCGCGGCTGAATCCGTGCTCCTTCCGCGACGGGCCGGTTCAAACTCCGCGGCCCGGGGTGGTCGAAGCTGCCGAAGCTGCCGAAGCTGCCGCCCTCCAGTCCAGCGGACGCAGCTGTAGTTGCAGGAGCTCCAGAAAAACAGGTCACCAACCTGTGACCTGCGCGCTCCCGACGATGTCCACCGGGCCCGCGGCCGAGCCTCCGGACTCAGGTCGCCACCAGCGTCCTCGGTCGCCACCGCCGGAACGCCTGCATATATACTGCATCTGCCATGCATTTGCCCACTCACCCAGCCTATCCAAGTCACCTTGCAGCCTCATAGCATCCCCTCACAGCTAACACTGCCCCCCAGCTTTATGTCATCCGCAAACTTGGAGATGTTGCATTCAATTCCCTCGTCCAAATCATTAATATATATTGTAAATAGCTGGGGTCCCAGCACTGAGCCTTGTGGTACCCCACTAGTCACTGCCTGCCATTCTGAAAAGGACCCGTTTACTCCTACACTTTGCTTCCTGTCTGCCAGCCAGTTCTCTATCCACATCAATACTGAACCCCCAATACCATGTGCGTTAAGTTTGTATACTAATCTCTTATGTGGGACCTTGTCGATAGTCTTCTGAAAGTCCAGATATAACACATCCACTGGTTCTCCCTTATCCACTCTAGTTACATCCTCGACAAATTCTATAAGATTCGTCAGACATGATTTACCTTTCATAAATCCATGCTGACTTTGTCCAATGATTTCACTACTTTTCAATTGTGCTGCTATCCCATCTTTAATAACTGACTCCAGCAGTTTCCCCACTACTAATGTTAGACTAACTGGTCTGTAATTCCCCATTTTCTCTCTCCCTGCCTTTTTAAAAAGTGGGGTTACATTAGTTACCCATCAATCCTCAGGAACTACTCCAGAATCTAAAGAGTTTTGAAAAATTATCACTAATGCATCCACTATTTCTGGGGCTACTTCCTTAAGTACTCTGGGATGCAGCCTGTCTGGCCCTGGGGATTTATCGGCCTTTAATCCATTCAATTTATCTAACACCACTTCCCGGCTAACCTGGATTTCACTCAGTTCCATCTCATTTGACCCCCGGTCCCCTGCTATTTCCGGCAGATTATTTAAGTCTTCCTAAGTGAAGACAGAACCAAAGTAGTTATTCAATTGGTCTGCCATGTCCTTGTTCCCCATGATCAATTCACCTGTTTCTGACTGCAAGGGACCTACATTTGTTTTAACTAATCGTTTTCTCTTCACATATCTATACAAACTTTTACAGTCAGTTTTTATGTTCCCTGCCAGTTTTCTTTCTTAATCTATTTTCCCTTTCCTAATTAAGCCCTTTGTCCTCCTCTGCTGGACTCTGAATTTCTCCCAGTCCTCTAGTAGGCTGCTTTTTCTGGCTAATTTGTATGCTTCATCTTTTGTTTTGATACTATCCCTGATTTCCCTTGTTATCCACGGATGCACTACCTTCCCTGATTTATTCTTTTGCCAAACTGGGATTTACAAAATTGTTGTAGTTCATCCATGCAGTCTTTAAATGCCTTCCATTGCATATCCACCGTCAAGCCTTTAAGAATCAATTGCCAGTGTATCTTGGCCAATTCACGTCTCATACCCTCAAAGTTACCTTTCTTTAAGTTCAGAACCCTTGTTTCTGAATTAATTATGTTACTCTCCATCCTAATGAAGAACTCAACCATATTATGGTCACTCTTGCCCAAGGGGCCAGGCACAACAAGACTGCTAACTAACCCTTCCTCATTATTCAATACCCAGTCTAGAATAGCCTGCTCTCTCGTTGGTTCCTCTACATGTTGGTTTAGAAAGCTATCCCGCATACATTCCAAGAAATCCTCTCCCTCAGCACCCCTGCCAATATGATTCACCCAATCTATATGTAGATTGAAGTCACCCATTATAAATGTTTTACCTTTGTTGCACGCATTTCTAATTTCCTGTTTGATGCCATCCCCAACCACTATTACTGTTAGGTGGCCTGTTCACAACTCCCACTAGCGTTTTCTGCCCCTTAGTGTTTCGCAGCTCTACCCATATTGATTTTACTTCGGAGTCACGTGACTACGTGAAGAACCCCGCCATTGCGCCTGCGCGTCATTACGTCAGACGCCTTGACGCAAACGGACGTGAGGAGCAGAGCTCCTCCAGTGGTTTGTAGTTTTTCAACTACAAGGTAAGTAGAAACTTTTTTCATGTTTTCCAGGTCCGTTTACGGTGGGTCTATGGGGATTTTTTTCCACAGACGCCATGGGAAAAAACGGACAGGGGGAAGAGGCGAGCGACACAGCCGACAGAAAGTCGGGAAAGTCGGGAGTCTGCGGTTAGCGACCAACCGCCTCTAAACCCCGGTACAGTCACCAGCGGTGAGCATAGCGACTGTGGACCTGGGGCTGGTGAAAACACAGTCAGCGCCTGTCGGACAAAAGACGAAGTTTAAATCCAAACGGCCCACGGAGGGAGTCCCAGGCAATGGAAGTAGCTCCAGGGCTAGATACTGCTTTCGAGCGTATTGCCCAAATAGAAAGCCTTTTACATAGGCTCTTGGAGCAAAGTTCACTCAGGAAGGAGTGTACTGAAATCCAAGCTGCTGGAAGCAGCTCAACAGCACCTGGCACAGGGCTGATGGAATGCACCCTCAGGGATGAGGAGCGTGCTACGGGTCATGAGATTTCAGACCCCGACTCTGACGGTGAGGCTGTACAAGGCGATGAACGGCAGCTGCCAGATGTTCCACCCCTGGCAGTAGGATTCGCTGCCCCGTCAGGGTCAGGAGAGCCATTAGGAGAAGAACTGGCCTCCTTCATAAATTACTTGGTTTACCATCAGCTGGAACAGCAGGAGATGGATGAGACTGCAAGAAAGCAGGAGACCCCAACTTCCGGTGGCGCTATGGAGGCTTGAGTCCAGCGCCAACTAGCTCCGTGCCGAAGAAAATTAAAAACGGGAGAAATCGGGTCTTACCTGCAGCGATCTCGATCTGAACGGCTGCCTGCGGGACGTCAACAAGCGCGCTACTTCACGGTATGTCACTACAACGTACCCCCACCCGTGTGACACAAAAAAAAGCCGCTAAAGGTAGAACGCAGATGGAAGAGGAAGGCCCTACAGAGGCCTCGGCCTCAGTTACAAAGACGCCCCAGGAAACCCAGGAAACCCAGGAAGACCCTCCGAAGAAAATGACAAAACAGAAAAAGTCGGAAATGGAGGACCTTAAAGCCTTTCTCGCTGCCGAAATGAGAATCTTTGGAGAGCAACTCGACTCTTTTAAGGTAGATTTTAAAACAGAAATGCATTCTACCGTTCAACAAATGCTGGAAATCTGGAAGAGGACGAGGGAGGAAGAGGTCAAGGATCAGATGGAAGTGCTGGAAGCCAGGCTCGATTCGGTGGAAACGAAGGTTAAAACGGAGCTGGACCCCATCCATCACATACTTGATCAACATAGAACAGCGATAACCGAACTTGAAAAATGTGCGGCGACAAGCGAGGAAACTGTAAGTCGACTTCTTACTGAAAATCAACGCCTTACAGATATGGTGATCAAATTAAGTGATAAATGTATCGATTTGGAGGGACGGCAAAGACGTAAAAAATTAAGAATTGTAGGGGTGAAAGAAGGAAGTGAGAGGGAAATGGGCACTCGGGATTTCGTGGCAAATCTATTACAAAAAGCCTTAAAATTGGATTACAAACCCTCACTCGGTCGAGCTCATAGAGCGCAGCGACGACGTACTCAAGACGATGCCCATCCAAGACAAATTATTGTAAAGGTGCAAATGGATCAAGAATTCGACGATATAATGAAGAAAACTGTTCAAGGCGGACAACTCCATTTTGAAGGTGTGAGATTCAGTATCTACCGAGATTATCCGGCAGAAGTCTTCAAGAAAAGAGCGCTGTTCATTGAGACAAAAAGAATACTGAAGAATGTACCTGATTTGAGATACGGCTTGCTTTATCCCGCAAGACTAAGAGTCTCTTACAAGTCCAAGGAACACTTTTTTACAGACCACGAAAAAGCACTGCAATACGCCAAAGAAGTTGGTAACACGACCATAGACTGAAGGATTTACATTACTCCCTAGGAGTCAAGGACCAACAGGACTACCAGATTTAAAAGGACCTTTAAAGTTCTTTTAAGAGCTTTAAGGACATTCGGAAACCGAAATGGACGGAGGATATTGGACAAAACCGTGATCTTCGTAATTTTTTTTTTGTGTTTACTAATCATCATTATTATTTGTATATTCATATCTAACTATATAGATAATAACTAATACTTATTAAAATCCATATTACCACTAAAATTATTAACATTAATATTTCTTATAAAAATTTAATACGGGATATGATTGATAACAGTGATTAATAATTAATAGTCTTCGATTAAGGTAGAAATGAATTACATACTTATATTATAAAGGAAGATATGTAAGAAGTAATTTAGCCTACGTCATAATAAAGTTTTACGGTTTTTCTCTTTATTTTCAATTTAAAATTAGATTTATAGATTTAGTGAAAAAATTAATAGGATAGGTAGAGAATAATAACGTTGTGAATTTTTGCTGTTTTGCAGGGTTACGTGCTTATGTATGTATACATATGGGTTATATATATATATATATATATATATGTGTATATTGTGTGTGTGTACGTATGGGTATGTAAATAAGTTTGTTACTCCCAAGAAGTTATTTGAATGTTAGAAATAATCTTTTTTCTTCTTCGGGCACGGAGCTGGGAATTTTTTTTTTCTTACAAAGGCTACGGAAGTCTTTAGAATTCTAGCCACGTTAGTGTGGCTATCACTAACTACACTAATTGTAGATGTAGTTCTTTTTCTTTCACCCTATACTAATCAACTCTATCACCTTTTTCACTTTAAATATTTTTATAATTTAATGTTTGAATGGAAAAATAAGACTAATACAAGGAGATGTGTTCGGAAGAGCGACGTATATGATTTTAAATTCATCTATTCGAGGTTCGGGAGTAGGGTCAGGTTCTCTGTGTTGTACTTTCTGCTCGGCTATAGACCACCTTAGAAATAATATGCAAGATGTTAATATGACAAGAGGGGGTCAGGGAATAACATTTTGTAGTTGGAATGTCAAGGGAATCAATGAACCAATTAAAAGAGGTAAAGTTTTGGCACATTTAAATTCAATCAAAACAGATGTAATATTTCTTCAAGAAACACACCTTAAAAAGGAATCTCAACATAGACTTAAAGCTAAGTGGATCGCTGAAGCATATCATTCCTCCTTTTCCCACAAGTCCAGAGGAGTTGCAATATTAATTCGTAAAGGAATACCTTTTACGATCTCTTCAACAATAGTGGATATTGATGGTAGATATATTATACTAGTAGGAGAGTTAAATGGAGAAAAAGTGATTCTTCTGAATGTATATGGGCCTAATTTTGATAACCCCATGTTTTTTAATAAAACATTCAATAAAATTCCAGAATCTACACAATATAAATTAATAATTGGAGGAGACTTCAATTGTACATTAGATTCATACTTAGATAGATCATCAAGGCAAAAAAAAAAAGTAAAATCCCAATCAAGTGTATTTCTAAATTCATTTATTAATACCTCTAATATTAAGGATGTCTGGAGAATAGAAAACCCAACTGGACGGGAATATTCATTTTACTCACCAGTACATAAAACATACTCAAGAATAGATTTTTTTTTAGTTGACTCTACGTTTACCCCATTTATTTATAATTTAAAATACCACAACATTATAATCTCAGATCACGCACCTGTAACATTCATGATTAAATTGAATGGAATGTCCGAGAAACAAGCAAATTGGAGATTTAACCCACAAATTTTGAATGAAAGATCATGCCAGGAATATATTATTAAACAGATTCAAATATTTTTTGAGGTAAATGACAACTCTGACACACCTACTTCTCTTATGTGGGAAACGTTTAAAGCATATGTTCGAGGTACATTAATTTCTGCTCAAGCATTTTATAATAAAGAGAACAGGATTAAGCAACAAACATTGGAAAGCGAAATCAAGCAACTAGATATAGAAAATGCGAGAATGCCATCTACTTTAAAACATAATAAAATTGTTGTATTGAAATATAAATTAAATAAAATGTATTCAGAACAAGTAATAAAACTTTATCAAAAAACCAAACAATTACATTTTGAATTCGGAGACAAACCACAAAAACTATTAGCACGTCAGTTACGAAAAATGGAAGGGGAAAAAATAATTCATAAAATTAGAACAGAGACAGGAGAATTATTAAAAATGCCCAAGGACATAAATGATAGATTTCTCCAATACTATTATAACCTTTACTCAACTAAAACAGTAGCACAACCAGAAGGAATAGCAGATTTTTTACTAAAATGTAATTTAAAAGGTTTAGATTCAAACGATAGAGAATTATTAGAAAGGGAGATTGCGATAAAGGATATTGAAGAGTCTATTGGTTCTTTAAAAAATGGTAAAGCAGTAGGACCAGATGGTTTAGGATCCGAATTTTATAAAAAAATTTATGATTTACTTTGCCCACGGTTACAAAGACTGTATGAATATATCTATACTCAACAGAAACTTCCAGACACTTTAAATGAATCTATAATAACACTTATTCCTAAAGCTGATAAAGATCCGGAAGACCCGGGATCATACAGAGCATTTGCACTTTTAAATACAGATCAGAAAATATTAACTAAAATACTAGCGCATAGATTAAGTACAGTGATGAATAAATTAATACACCCTGACCAAACAGGCTTTATTCAGAAACGGTATTCATATTATAATCTAAGAAGATTATTTAATATTATATATTCCAAGAGAATTATTAACGAAGATCTAGCAATAATCTCACTCGACGCTGAAAAAGCATTTGATCAGGTGGAATGGTCTTATCTATTTTCGGTGATGGAAAATATGCAGCTAGGAGAGAAATTCTGTACATGGATAAAACTGTTATATACAAACCCCACGGCTAGAATACTTACAAACCAAAGGTTGTCATCTAAATTTAGCCTATCTAGAGGTTGTAGACAAGGATGCCCGTTATCTCCATTATTATTTGCGCTTGCTATTGAGCCACTGGCAGAAAGAGTTAGGGGGCATCCGGAAATACATGGGTATAACACAAAGGACACAGTGAATAAAATTTCTCTATACGCAGATGATGTATTAATTTACATTACTAAACCAGACATTAGTATTCCAAACTTATTAAAGCTAATAACCCAATTTGGTTCATTTTCAGGATACAGAATAAATTGGAATAAAAGTGAAATTATGCCAATAAGGGAACATAACAAACAGATAATACAACAATTCCCATTTAAAATAGTAAATGAAAAATTTAAATATCTAGGTATTTATATAACTAAGAGATATACATCATTATTTAAAGCAAATTTCCCCCCATTACTGAACAAACTACATAAGAATATTCAATACTGGAAAACACTTCCTATCTCAATGGTTGGCAAAATTAATGCTATAAAAATGATTTTTTTACCGCAAATATTATACCTTTTTCAGACAATTCCGATATATCTGACAAAAAACTTTTTTAAAAAACTGGACTCTATTGTTAATGATTTTATCTGGGATTATAAGAATCATAGGATAAACAAAAGACACTTGTGTAAATCAAAAATAAATGGAGGCTTGGTTTTACCCAACTTTTTGTTTTATTTCTGGGCTGTTAATATTAAAAATATGAATTTCTGGTTGGAAGAAATAGATCATCAGCCAGACTGGTTAAAAATGGAAAAGGAAGATTGTTTACCTTTTGATACCGGTTCGATATTATTTGCTACGTCTAAATTAAACAAAAAAATTTATAGGGAAAACCCTATAATATTTAGTGCTATACGAATTTGGAAACAATTAAAAAAGACATTAAAATTAGATAATTTATCACTTTTTCTTCCAATTGTGAATAACCCTTTGTTTAAGCCTTCATGGTTGGACGGGGGTTTTACACAATGGAAGAATTATGGAATTAAAAATATGGGACAACTTTATAAGGAAGGCACCTTTCTGACATTTCAGGAGTTGCAACAGACTCGTGGACTTCGAGGAAATGATTATTTCAGATATCTTCAACTTAGAGATTATGTAAAATCGAACAAAATTTTCGATTTAGAAATTCAGAAATTCTTGATGAATGTTGGAACAAACATCCTAATACAGAAAAATTAATATCTTATATATATAATATCTTACTAGACAGTGACATTCCTTCGACAGAATTACACAGACAAACATGGGAAGAAGAATTAAATCAAGTAATAACGAAAGATACTTGGGAAGAAAGTTTGAAACACATACATCAGTGCTCACTAAACGCCAGACATTCTCTAATACAATTTAAAGTAATACATAGGTTACATTATTCAAAAACAAAACTACATAAAATTTTTCAACATATCTCACCTATATGTGATAAATGTCAACATTTAGAAGCTTCATTATCTCATATGTTTGCAAACTGTATAAAAATTAAAAAATTCTGGGTAAATATTTTCAGTATAATATCTAAAGTAACCGGCACACAAATGGACCCAGACCCAAAACTAATAATACTCGGAATATTAGAATTAAATCAAACATTTAGAACAACACAAAGAAACTTTATTGATTATAGTTTAATAACAGGAAAAAAATTAATTCTAAAATTTTGGAAAGGCCCTACGGCCCCCACAATCAAAATGTGGATTATAGAAATGACGGAGACCTTAAACGTGGAAAGAATCAGATTTTCCCTGTTGGACAAACAGGAATTATTCGTAGGAACATGGTCTCCTTTTATTGATTACTTAAAGGGTCAGAATAGTTCAGCACAGGAACCTGACTAGCACTCGGTCTAAAGAATGGATGAAAGGCTATACTCTGAAATGTACGAACATATCTCGAATGAAGTTTTTTATTTCAATAAATTTTTCCATTCTTCTTTAACTATTTTCTTTTTGTTTTTTTTTTTATTTTTTTTATTTTTTATTCTTCTTCTTCTCTTTCTTTTCTCTCTTCACTTCATCTATCTCTTTAGTTCTATCTAGTTTAAAAAAAAAGGCAAAAGGTATTGGAGACAATGTAATAATAATTGATAATATTATCAATTTAAAAATGTCAGACTGTAATGATGTAAATAAATTGTGTACTTATCTCCAATAATAAAAAATAATTAAAAAAAAAAAAAATAAAAAAAAAAAAAAAAAAAAAAAAGAAAGCAGGAGACCCCAAGTAACTGTGGGTTGCTGAAAGCAGCAGCAGTGAACCAAATTATCTGGAATCAGTTGCAGAGAATATTAAAGCTGCTGGGTTCTGGAATAACTGCTTTTACCAGAATAGCAGACAACAGCCAAGAGATGACGAAGTTGCATCAGGAAGCACTGGGGTTGCTATGCAGCACCCACTTCGAGATCAATTATCTGAGGACGGTGCTATACGGCCTACTATGAATCTGAAATTCGCAGCACTCTGCAAACCAAGTAATATACAATTACCCAACTTACTCTTTGGAGAGGATCTCGGGAGACGTATTAAAGAGTTGGAAGATGAAGCGAAAACAGGATTGATAAAAACATCAATGGTTGCAAAGTCTGTAAAGAGGAAGTATCCTTTCAGACGTCATACGGATCCTAGACCAGGACCAAGTCGCTCATCAACGCAGGGACGTAGCTGGCGGCCTGCAGCGGGAGTAAGAACCAGTGGTGGTGCTTCCGGGAGAGTCCAGGGATCTCAGAATACTCAAATGACTCAAGAGGTAGGTGGACCTGGTTCTCATGGGAACATACTAACTGGATTAAGTCCAAAAGTTGGAGGCAGATTACGTCTCTTCTATAAACATTGGAAGAAGATTACTTCAGATGTGGTAATTCTGAATAATATACAAGGATTTTGAATTGAATTCAATCCAAATTATGATTTGCCTGTCCAGCATGTTCCTAGCAGAACTCTCCACTTTGCGAAGTAATGGAGGTTCAAGCTGCGCTTCAAAACCCTATATATAAAAGGTGTTATTGAAGAATCAGTCTACCAAATTCACCAATTTGGGTCAAATATATTCCCTCGATCAAAAAAGGATGGAGGATGGAGGATTATTCTAGACTTGACAAGTCTGAATCCTTTTGTTTAATTTAAACATTTTAAAAGGGAGACATTTGTGACTGCCAAACAACTTATTTCAGAAGCATGTCATATGGGAACTATAGATTTACATGGATGAACTAGTTATGGCAGTTCAAAGCTTTGCCTAAAGGGTTAACGTCCGCTCCCAGAATATTTACAAAATTGTTAAAACCAATTCTGGGGTTGGTGAGAAGCCAGGGACATGTACTAATGGCATACTTGGATGATGTCCTGATTATAGGAAGGACAAAACAGTCAACAGAAGCATCTGTTGCAGTTGTGAAATCAACTTTTGAAAGTTTGGGGTTTCTAATTCATCCAAAGAAATCAAGGTTGACACCATGTACCTCGATTGATTATTTGGGGTTCACAATTGATTCAGTCCAAATGAAAATTACTTTGCCCAGTGAAAAAAGGGCGGAGTTGATTAAAGATTGCAGTAATCTGTTAAACGAGCAAAAAGCCTCATTCAGACAGGTGGCTCGAATACTGGGGAAAATTAGCAGCAGCATTCCCAGCAGTCCAATACGGACCATTACATTATCAACAGCTGCAGAGAGTTAAAGAACAGGCACTGAGAATGCATGCTGGTCATTTTCATAGAGTCATGCAACTTACAACAAATGCTGTTTCTGATCTGCAGTGGTGGATTCTACATGTCTCAAGCAGTTCCAGCAAAGTGCTGATTGAACAACCTTCCATGATATTACAAACTGATGCCAGTGCACTAGGATGGGGTGCAACTGACTTAGCATCTAGCTGCGGAGGCAGATGGAATCAGGAAGAGTCATTGTTACTGCAGACATGGGGAGTTAACTATTTGGAGTTTT
The DNA here is from genome assembly GCA_038087875.1 of Malacoraja senta. Lineage (NCBI taxonomy): Eukaryota > Metazoa > Chordata > Chondrichthyes > Rajiformes > Rajidae > Malacoraja > Malacoraja senta. Next base: position 35,900 of record JAXLNO010002697.1, on the reverse strand, counting down.
AGGATATTTCTATGGACTCCAAGCTTATTGTTCTAACACAACTAAAAGGCATGTTCAAGTTCAAATTGATAAAAAAAAACAACAGCAGTTGCCTATATTAATGATATGGGTGGAATCAAGTCGGGGTCATGTGACAAAATGGCTAATCAACTTTGGTCTGGGTGTATTGAAAAGAACATTTGGATTTCAGCTATCTATCTACCAGGTAGAATGAACACGATAGCAGACACCAGGTCACGAAAGTTCCATGATAATAAGAATGGATGTTGAATCGAGAGGTATTTAATGATATAGTAATCAGATTTGGAATGCCCGACATCGACTTGTTTGCATCTAGACTGAATCATCAGCTATCGAGATATGTCTAATGGGAATCAGATCCAGGAGCATTGGCGATTGATGCTTTCTCGCTACATTGTGGTGGTATGTTTTCATATATATTTCCACTTTTCTGCCTCATAAGCCAATGTTTGCTTAAAATCAGGCAAGATGCTGCTTCAGAGGTATTGGTAGTACCAGATTGGCCTACACAGCCATGGTATCTGTTGATATTAGAATTAACAACACAAATGTTGATGAAAGTCCCAAAAAGGGGTTATTTATTGCTGCACCCTGTAACAGGGGAACAACATCCATTATATGATCGTTTGGATTTGTTGATTTGCAGGTTTTAAGAAGGCCTTTTCTGGGGCGAGGACTGTCTGAGCGTACTGTGGACATGCTTACGGCAGCGTGGAGGAAGAGCACTCAAAAACAGTACCTTTCTTATATTAAGAAATGGGAAGAGTTCTGTGTACAAAAGAATGTGCAATATAGTACTGCAGATATTTCAAATGTTTAGAATTTCTGTCAAAACTTTATTATGATGAAGGTCTGAGTTGTAGTGCAATTAATTCAGCCAGAAGTGCATTGTCCTCATATTTGGTTCTGGATTCGGAAAGAAACCCAATTGGGTCACACCCAATTGTTTCCAGACCAATGAAAGGAATCTTTAATTCCAAACCACCGAAACCTAGGTACATGACAATGTGGGATGTAAGTGTGGTACTGAAACTACTTTGTGAATGGTCACCAAGTGTGTCTTTACCTTTGGCCAAGCTCAGTATGAAAGTATTCATGCTTATGGCATGAGTGACAGCACAACGAGTGCAAACACTTGGAAAATTACAAATAGACAGTATGGAAGTAACTGAAGACAAGGTTACATTCTATATCTATGACCTACTAAAGCAAATTAGGCCAGGTGTGACAGGATTTAAAATCATGCTAGCAGCATATCCAAATGATCCTTGTCTCTGTGTTAAGACATATGTGTTACAATACATTGGAGTCACAAAGAATTTGAGAAATACGGAAACTGGGTTGTTGATCACAGACAAGAAACCACAATACAGTTTCAATACAGACTATTTCCAGATGGATAAAAGAAGTCTTAACAGCTGCTGGTATTAACACTTATCTTTTTACGTCTCACTCGTCTAGGGCAGCAGAAACGTCGGCGGCCAGGGCAAAAGACGTCCCCGTCGACCATATCCTCGCAGCCGCCGGGTGGTCCAATGAGTTGATGTTTCAACATTTTTACCATCGGCCTATTGTTAATGCGGGATTGTTTGCAGAAACTATTTTAAGTTCTGTGTAAATTCCTCTGGTTTAAAGGGGATCTGATTAATTTCATTATTGAAATGAATTACTGCATTTGTGGTAAAAATGTTATTATGAATGCATGATTGATTATTTCTCGTTCCGAGTCAATCAGTGCAGTGAGAAGCCGGGATTGATCCACGGCATGAAATCACAAAGCTTTAAAATCTTCACGTAGTCACTCACATGACTCCGAAGTAAAATAGTAAGATTAAACGAGAACTTACCTAAGTTTGAAGTTTGATCTTTATTTTATGAGGAGTTACGTAGGTGATTACGTGCCCGCCACGACCCTACCCTCTATCATAAAGGTCAGATGCAAGTTCTTGTATCACTTGTTTTATTATGAGACTATATTACTTCGGTTGTTGTTTTTTGTGATTTCACACCGCTGCTTTGAAGATTGACGCGCAGGCGCACTGGCGGGGTTCTTCACGTAATCACCTACGTAACTCCTCATAAAATAAAGATCAAACTTCAAACTTAGGTAAGTTCTCGTTTAATCTTACTATTACACATCCTCCAAGCTAATGTCCTTCCTTTCTATTGCGTTAATCTCCTCTCTAACCAGCAACGCTACCCCACCTCCTTTTCCTTTCTGTCTATCCCTCCTGAATATTCAATATCCCTGGATGTTCAGCTCCCAGCCTTGGTCACCCTGGAACCATGTCTCCGTGATCCCAACTATATCATAGTCATTAATAGCTATCTGCACATTCAACTCATCCACCTTATTACGAATGCTCCTTGCATTGAGACACAAAGCCTTCAGGCTTGTTTTTACAACGCTCTTACCCCTTATACAATTATGTTGAAAAGTGGCCCTTTTTGATTTTTGCCCTGGATTTGTCTGCCTGCCATGTTTACTTTTCACCTTGCTACCTATTGCTTCTACCCCCATTTTACATCCCTATGTTTGTCTGCTCACACATTTAAGAAACCCACCACCTCTTATTTTCTGTTTATTATATTTTTCTTCTTTCCCCCCTACATGTTGGGTCTGATTGCTTCTCTTCTCTGCCTCCTGCCTCACACACTTACTAGCTTTCTCTATTTGAGTCCCTCCTCCCAACCGTTCTAGTTTAAAGTCTCTGCAAATCTTTGCAAATCTCCCCGCCAGGATATTGGTACCACCGATGCTACTGCTGCGCCACCATGCTGTGCATGAGGCAGAGGGTCTCCATTACCTTTCTTTGCAGCTCCTCAGGTGAATCGTCAGTTGTGGCGTCAACCACGTCTGCAGCGGTGTCATCAGCGGTGTGAGCGGCCATATCGGCGATGTTAGCGGCCATATTGGCGGTGTGAGCGGCGGTGTGAGCGGCCATAAGGGCGGTGTGAGCGGCCATAAGGGCGGTGTGAGCGGCCATATCGGCGGTGTCATCGGCAGTGTGAGCGACCATATCGGCGGTGTGAACGGCCATATCGGCGGTGTGACCGGCCATATCGGCGGTGTGAGCGACGGTGTCATCGGCGGCGTGATCGGCGGTGTGAGCGGCCATATCGGCGGTGTGAGCGGACATCTCGGCGGTGTGAGCGGCCATATCGGCGGTGTGAGCGGCCATATCGGCGGTGTGAGCGACGGTGTCATCGGCGGCGTGATCGGCGGTGTGAGCGGCCATATCGGCGGTGTGAGCGGCCATATCGGCGGTGTGAGCGACGGTGTCATCGGCGGCGTGATCGGCGGTGTGAACGGCCATATCGGCGGTGTGAACGGCCATATCGGCGGTGTGAGCGGCCATATCGGCGGTGTGAGCGGCCATATCGGCGGTGTGAGCGACGGTGTCATCGGCGGCGTGATCGGCGGTGTGAGCGGCCATATCGGCGGTGTGAGCGGACATCTCGGCGGTGTGAGCGGCCATATCGGCGGTGTGAGCGGCCATATCGGTGGTGTCATCGGCGGTGTGAGCAGCCATATCGGCGGTGTGAGCAGCCATATCGGCGGTGTGAGCGGCCATATCGGCGGTGTGAGCGGCCATATCGGCGGTGTCATCGGCGGTGTGAGCGGCGGTGTGAGCGGCCATATCGGCGGCGGTTTCTGTGGCCATGTCGGTATCCGTGTCTGTGGCTCTGTTGGTGGTGATGTTGTCTGTGATGATGTTGTCTGCGGCGATGGTGTCTGCGGCGATGGTGTCTGTGGCGATGGTGTCTGTGGTGATGTGGTCGATGGCGATGTTGTCGGTGGTGATGTTGTCGGTGGCGAAGTTGTCGACAGCGATGTTGTCGGTGGCGATGTTGTCGGTGGTGATGTTGTCGGTGGCGAAGTTGTCGATGGCGAAGTTGTCGGTGGAGATGTTGTCGGTGGCGATGGTGTCTGCGGCTGCGGCTGCGTTGGTCGTGTTGGTGGCCGTGTCTGAAAAGAGCCTGCAAGTAGGGAGCACAATCCATCAGCGCACCCATCCGGAGAAGCCGTGCCTTTCTGGATGGGTCACGGAGAGAACATGCAAACTCCACACACACACACACACACACACACACACACACACACACACACACACAGCCGAAGGAGAAGGCACGGTCACAGGGAGAACGTGCGAACTCCACACACACACACACAGCCGAAGGAGAAGGCACACGGTCACAGGGAGAACGTGTGAACTCCACACACGCACACACACACACACACACACACACACACAGCACTCGAGTTCAGCATCAAACTCATTCCCAGCCTCGGCAAGGCCATCAGCATAATCAAGGACAAGTCACATACTGGCCACTCCCTCTTTTCCCCTCTCCCATCAGGTAACAGGTATAGAAATGTGAAAATGCACAGATTCAGGGACAGTTTGTTCCCAGCAGTTGTCAGGCAACTGAACTATCCTACCCCAACCAGAGAGCAGTGCTGAACTACTATCTACCTCATTGATAGTACTCCCTCTATACTCATGACTGCGTAGCCGGTCACAGTGCGAACTCCATCATCAAGTTCGCTGACGACACCACTGTTGTGGGACGTATCACTGATGGGGATGAGTCAGAGTATAAAAGTGAGATCGAGCGACTGTCCATATGGTGCCAGCACAATAACCTGGCCCTCAACACCAGCAAAACCAAGGAACTGATTGTGGACTTTGGAAGGAGTAGGATGGGGTCCCACAGCCCCGTTTATATCTATGGGTCGATGGTTGAAAGGGTCAAGAGCTTCAAATTCCTGGGCGTGCACATATCTGAAGATCTAAATGGTGGCCGATTAGGAAATGGGGAGATGCAGCGAGACCTGGGTGTCATGGTACACTAGTCATTGAAAGTAGGCATGCATGTGCAGCAGGCAGTGAAGAAAGCGAATGGTATGTTTGCTTTCATAGCAAAAGGATTTGAGTATAGGAGCAGGGAGGTTCTACTGCAGTTGTACAGGGTCTTGGTGAGCCCACACCTGGAGTATTGCGTACAGTTTTGGTCTCCAAATCTGAGGAAGGACATTATACCCATAGAGGGAGTGCAGAGAAGGTTCACCACACTGATTCCTGGGATGTCAGGACTTTCATATGAAGGAAGACTGGATAGACTTGGCTTATACTTGCTGGAATTTAGGAGAGTGAGAGGGGGTCTTATAGAAACGTACAAATTTCTTAAGGGGTTGGACAGGCTAGATGCAGGAAGATTGTTCCCGATGTTGGGGAAGTCCAGGACAAGGGGTCATAGCTTAAGGATAAGGGGGAAATCCTTTAAGACCGAGATGAGGAAAAACTTTTTCACACAGAGAGTGGTGAATCTCTGGAACTCTCTGCCACAGAGGGTAGTTGAGGCCAGTTCATTGGCTATATTTAAGAGGGAGTTAGATGTGGCCCTTGTGGCTAAAGGGATCAGGGGGTATGGAGAGAAGGCAGGTACGGGATACTGAGTTGGATGATCAGCCATGATCATATTGAATGGCGGTGCAGGCTCGAATGGCCTACTCCTGCACCTATTTTCTATGTATCTATGTATCTTTCCTGGTCTGAGAACACTAATGCAATCATCAAGAAAGCTCATCAGCGCCTCTACTTCCTGAGAAGACTATGGAGAGTCGGTGTGTTAAGGAGGACTCTCTCTAACTTCTACAGGTGCACAGTAGAGAGCATGCTGACCGGTTGCATCGTGGCTTGGTATGGCAACTTGAGCGCCCTGGAGAGGAAAAGACTACATAAAGTAGTAAACACTGCCCAGTCCATCATCGGCTCTGACCTCCCTTCTATCGAGGGGATTTATCGCAGTCGCTGCCTCAAAAAGGCTGGAAGTATCATCAAAGACCCACACCATCCTGGCCACACACTCATCTCCCTGCTTCCTTCAGGTAGAAGGTACAGGAAGGAGCCTGAAGACTGCAACAACCAGGTTCAGGAATAGCTACTATCCGACAGCCATCAGGCTATTAAACCTGGCTTGGACAAAACTCTGATTATTAATAACCAATCATCTGTTATTTGCACTTTATCATTTTATTTATTCATGTGTGTATATATTTATAGTATAGTATATGGACACACTGATCTGTTTTGTAGTAAATGCCTATTATGTTCTGTGTGCTGAAGCAAAGCAAGAATGTCATTGTCCTATCAGGGACACATGACAATAAACTCACTTGAACTTGAACTTGATGGCCCTTGGTCTATATTTGATCGGACTTTACTGGGTTTATCTTGCACTAAACATTATTCCTTTATCATGCATCTGTACACTGTAAATGGCTCGACTGTAATCATGTATTGTCTGTCCACTGACTGGATAGCACGCAACAAAAAACTTTTCTCTGTACCTCGGTAAACGTGACAATAAACTAAACTGACCCGGGTCTCTGGCGCTGTGAGGCAGCAGCTCTAATGTAAATTGGCTTCTTTGAATTGTCCCCGAGCGTGTAGAATAACATAGAACTAGCGTGCGGGTGATCGTTGGTCAGCGTAGACTCGGTGGGCCAAAGGGCCAGTTTCCACGCAGTAGCTCTAAAACTAAACTAAGGAGGATTCAGCATATGTGGGGGATGGGAGCTAATTGAGATGGATAAGGATGCCAGAAACAAATTATGGCAGAATCAATAATGAACAGATGTTTAGAAACTGGAGTTCAATGGATGGAATAAAACATAGTTTGAGAGAAAGATGAATGGGGGAAAAAGGCGTAGACTAATTTCTAAATGGGGTGAGAATCCAGAAATCGGAGGTGCAAAAGGACTTGGGAGTTCTGGTGCAGGATTCCCAAAAAGGTAATCAGCAAGACAAATCGGTGATAAAGAAGGCAAACGCAATAGTAGCATTTATTTAAAGAGGGCTAGAATACAAAAACAGGGATGTAATGCTGAAGCTCTATAAGGCGCTGGTCAGGCCACATTTGGAGTATTGTGAGCAATTTCGTGCACCATATCTGAAGAAGGATGTGCTGGCTATGGAGAGGGTCCAGAGAAGATTTACGAGAATTATCCCAGGAATGAGCGGGTTAACCTATGATGAGCGTTTATGACGGCAGTGGGCCTGTACTCGCTGGAGTTCATTGAAATGCACCAAATAGTGAAAGGTTTGGACAGTATGGATGTGGATAGGATGTTTCCACTCATGGGAGAGTCTCGGACAAGGGATCCCAGCCTGGGGTAAATATACCCCCCATAGGGTCCATTTTGCCTACCCAGGGTGCAAATGTATTGATTCTGGATTTGTACATATTTTTTCTCATTGACTGACTGTGTTTGGTTCTGGTATCTGTTCACCATTAGTTGTTCATAAATAAGTGAAATAATATTGTAATGTGTTATTAAAGTTGCCAGGGTAAATGGGATGAAAAAGGTTGGCAACCCCTGGTCTAGGACCAGAGCCTCAGTATTAAAGGACATTCCTTTAAGAAGGAGATGAGGAATGTCCTTAGTCAGAGGGTGATGAATCTGTGGAATTCATTGCCACAGGCGGCTGTGGAGGCCAAGTCACTGGATATTTTTAAGGATAGATTCTTGATTAGAACGAGTGTCAGGGGTTATGGGGAGAGGTCAGGAGAGACTTGGCGGCCGAATGGCCTAAGTCTGCTCCTGTAACTTATGAGCGAGGGGTCAATGTTACCTGAGGTGTTAACATTTGATGGACAAGTAAATGGGATTGTGGTGATGTCCACGATACAGAGAGTATTGCTCAACATGGTGAAATGATGCACTGCCATTCCTTCTAAGCTTACTTTAGAGATACAGCATGGAAACAGGCCGTTCGGCCCACCAAGTACGCGCCAACCAGCGATCACCCGTACACTATGTCTACCCTACTCACTGGGGACAATTTTCAGAATTAATCTACACACCTGCACGCCTTTGGAATGAGGGGGGAAATCGGAGCACCCGGAGAAAACACAAACAGTCACAGAGAGAACGTACAAACTCTAGTCCCACCTGCCTGCATTTGCCCCATATCCCTCTCAACCTTTCCTATTTCCAGACCTGTCAAAATGTCTTTTAAATCGAAGATAAGACACAAAATGCTGGAGTAACTCAGCGGGACGGGCAGCATCTCTGGAGAGAAGGAATCGGTGATGTTTCATGTTGAGACCCTTCTTCAGAGTGATGACGAGAGTGGGCACAGAGATAAAATGTAGTCAGAGACAGTGAGACTAGTGAGAGAACTGGGAAGGGGTAGGGCTGGAGAGAGAGGGAAAGCAAGGGCTACTTGAAGTTAGAGAAGTCAATGTTCATACCACTGGGGTGTAAGCTGCCCAGGCAAAATTTGACGTGCTGTTCATAAGTTCATAAGTGATAGGAGCCGAATTGGGCTATTCAGCCCAACAAGTCTCCTCCGCCATGGCTGATCTATCTCTCCCTCCTAACCCTGTTCTCCTGCATTCTCCACATAACCCCTGACACCCGCACTAATCAAAAATCTTTCTATCTGTTAGTCTGAAGAAGGGTCTCGACCCGAAATGTCGCCTATTCCTTCTCTCCATAAATGCTGCCTCACACGCTCAGTTCCTCCCGCATTTTTGTCTACCTTGGATTTTTCCAGCATCTGCAGTTGCTTTCTTAAACAAAAATCTATCTATCTCTGCCTTTGAAATATCCATTGACAGCCTCCACAGCCTTCTGTGGCAAAGAATTCCACACAATCACCACCCTCTGACTAGCAGCAATTGTGAAACCAGTCTCAGACAACTGGGTACCTCCAACCACCCTAATGTCAGGCCTCAGGAATTATACATGTTTACATGTATCCAACATTGCTAATTATGACCAATGCAGTGAGCTGCAGCCAATGCTCACGCTAAACCCACTCAATTATTTAATCTTCTTTAAACAGATCGCCTGGCAACAACTTCAAGGAAGCTAATTTCAATTTGATCGTCCAAACACTACCTCCAATTTGCGCTGGGCTTCACTCTGACAATGGAGGAGGCCAACGACAGAAAGGTCAGTGTGGGAATGGGAGGAGAATTAAGTGTTGAGCAACCGGGAGATCAGGTAGGTTCTCCAGTAAAGTATCGGTGGATAATCCAGAAAGGCTCTGGAACCAAAATGCTCTACTCATCATGGAGGGCAATGTCAAAGATCAATGAAAAACTAAAGACACAAAAGGCTGGAGGAACTCAGCGGGACAGACAGCATCTCTGGAGAAAAGGGGCAGGTGACGTTTCGGGTCTGAAAGTAAATCTTTCCCATCTAACCTTCAACCTATGTCCTCTGGTTCTTTGTTCCCAAACCCTGTGTAACATACTGCATTCATTTTATCTATTCCCCTCACGGTCTTGTACGCCTCTCTAAGGTCAGCCCTCACCCTCCTGCACACCAAACCTGCTCAACCTGTCCCTATGGCTCAGGCCCTCAAGTCCTGGCAACATCCATCGTAAATAGACACAAAAAGCTGGAGTAACTCAGCGGGACAGGCAGCATCTCTGGAGAGAAGGATTGGGTGACGTTTTGGGTGACCCTTCTTCCGACTACCAAAGTAAATCTCGATACAAATCAAAAGCACATAAATCGACAAGGCCGTAAAGTTTAATTTGGCATTTGGAAGGTGAAGTGGCAGGATATAATTAATGCTGCTGCACAAAACCCTTTGTCGAGAATGTGGCGCAGTCGTTACTTACGAAAGATTGCAGCCAAAAATGCCTTGCGCATTCTAAATGGCCACATAATGGAAGAGCGTCTATTAATTAATTATTACATGGGGCGTGCTGCGGAGTAGGAATAATTGATTACTTCATCGGTTGCCTGAGCTCTGCATTATTTCACCTCTGTGTGATGTACGGAAATAGCTTAAAATAGTAAGGCTGTGGTTTCACATGGATAGTTCGATAGTAGCGGTGAATTTATAACTCGAAGGACCTGGTCAAAGAGAGATACAACGTGGAAACAGGCTTCTCAACTCAACTTGCCCACACCGACCAAAATGTCCCTGCTACACTAGTCCCACCTGCCTGTATTTGGTACATATCCCTCTAAATCTGCCCTATCCATCCAAATGTGTTTTAAATATTGTTATAGTCCATTACCTCCTCTGGCAGCTCGCTCCACACACCTTCTAACCTCTGTGTAAAAACGTGGCCCCTCAGGGTCCTATTAAATCTTTCCCCCCACACCTGAAGCCTATGTCCTCTGGTTCTGGATTTCCTCAATTCTGGGTAAAAGACTGTGCATTTATCCAATCTATTCCTTTCATGATATTATACACTTCTATAAGATCAGCCTCCTGCACTCCATGGAATAAAGTCCTAGCCTGCCCAACCTCTCCCTATAGCTCAGGCCCTCGAGTCCTGGAAACATCTCGTAAATCTTCTCTGCTCCCTCTCCTCCAGATTGACAACATCTTTCCTCTAACAGGGTTCATATGTGAAGCATAATGGACGGGTACATGGATAGGAACGGTTTAGGAAGGTTATGGGCCAAACACAGGCAGGTGGGACTAGTGTAGATGGGACATGTTGGTCGGTTTGAGTAAGTTGGGCCGAATGACCTGCTTGCATGTTGTGTGACTCTAGGCAGGAGAGATAGTTATCCAGTGTCGACTGAATCCATGATTGGCTATTCATCCCAACCCCGGGAAAAGTACCTCAAACACTAACATCAAGCAGTGCACATACGCAAACAAACACAATGTACAGGTCCACCACCGATTCTGCGGCAACTGGTGGTCCACACAAAATTACGAGTGCACTCTTGAAATGCCCCCGGAACTCTCCCACGAAAATGTGGTACCCAGGCCGGGTGAGGCGGCTGATCTTAACCTCATCGGGACTTCTGTGCCGATCGGCGGGATGAATATGCCCCCGGCGGCCAGAGCCGGCAGATCTGTTCCAATTGCCCACTTCCACGGCCAAATTTGCGGGCCGATATCGCAGTCCACCGGCGGCCTAGGTGGACCGTTCCAGTATCATTGAACTCCCCTCGAGACCATGACCTCTTTTTGTCCAGCAAAAAGAATAATCCAGAAAGGCTCTGGAACCAAGGGTGCCGGAAATTCGGTGGTGGATCTGTACATTTGACTGGTTGCATCACGGCCATCTTCGGCAACTCGAAAGCCCAGGCAGGAAGGAGATTATAAAAGGTGGTGGACACTGCCCTGTCCATCACGGGTACTGACCTCCCCACCATCATATGGTCCTGAGAAAACAAGGCCTGTATACCAAAAGCTCTATTCACCATGGAGGGCAATGTCAAAGATCAATGAAAAACCGAAGATAGACACAAAAGGCTGGAGGAACTCAGTGGGACTGACAGCATCCCTGGCGAAAGGGGCAGGTGACGTTTCGGGTTTGATTACACTGTCCTGATTAGTTTTACTGATTGTATGCCTTGTTGTCAGCTTCTCCCCTGCCAACAATGAACCATTCTTGTCTGCAGAAGGGTCCCGACCCGAAATGTCACCCATTCCTTCTCTCCAGAGATGCTGTCTGACCCGCTGAGTTACTCCAGCATTTTATGTCTACCTTCGAATGAACCAATCTACTATTCCTTGATCATCGTCTGCTTTCAAATGTCTTCCATATCTCTCGTTTCCCTCACCCCTGACTCTGTCTGAAGAAGGTTCTCGACCCTAAACGTCACCCATTCCTTTTCTCCACAGATGCTGCCTGACCCACTGAGATATTCCAGATTTTGTGTCTAACTTTGGTTCAAACCAGCATCTGCAGTTCTGCTCCTTCCCACACATCAATGAGGGACCGTGTTCTCTGGGTTAACCAGATGCAGTGTTATTTTATTCTACTCACAGCCTGAGACGCTTCACCATACTTCGACCGCAGGCTGCGGGCGCTTGGAGCGCCCCGACGCGGGAGATTGAATTGCCCCGACGCTGGAGCTTGGATCGCCCCGACGCGGGGGCTTCGACCGCCGGCTGCGGGAGCTCCAATTGCCCCGACAGATGGATCATCTGCCCCGACTGCAGGAGAAAAATGAGGGAAGAAGGTTAGACTTTATTGCCTTCCATCATAGCGAGGAATCCGCTGTGGTGGATGTTTATGGTAACTCTTATGTAGTTGTGTGTCTTGTTACTTTTTTTGTACGGCGAATTGGTAATTCGAATATCACTGTACCTTAATTGGTACAGGTGACAATAAAAGACCTTTGAAACCTTTGAAAACAAAGCTTTTCACTTTATCTCAGTACACGTGGCAATAATAAGCCTACACATATAGTTCTCCAATACAGACTGGGCACTAAAACACCACCATAATGAGAAGAACTGATCCCCTGTAGATGGTAATTTGACATTGCATCTTATTCTGGTCTCTCTTTCAGGCCATTTGCACCATCTTGCTCTACATTTAAGATAGTCACAAAATGCTGGAGTAGGTGACGTTATGAGTCAAGACCCTTCTTCAGACGGAGAGTCAGGAGTGAGGCAAACGAGAGATAGAGAGGGTGATATAAGGACTGCAGATGCTGGTTTACAATGAAGATAGGCCCAAAACATCACCCATTCCTTCTAGCCAGAGATGCCGCCTGTCCCGCTAAGTTACTCCAGCATTTTGAGTCTATCATTGGTGTAAATCAGCATCTGCTGTTTTTTCCTATACATTTTGTCTGCTCTACATTTAGATACAGATCCTCCCCACTGCGTGGTCACTCTCTTTATGTACGGCCCATCCATCCAATAGAGAGTTTGGCAGTTCAGCAGATGCATTTGGCCGTTGCTATGGGACAGGAGGCATCTTCTACCAAGTGAGAAATCGGTCCTTACCTCGGCATTTCCCATTTGCAAACCGTTCTTGTCACAAAGAGCTCCCGGGAAGAGAACCCAGTCGCAATCCGGGGATGAGCCAATTGACAATAGACAATAGGTGCAGGAGAAGGCCATTTGGCCCTTCGAGCCAGCACCGCCATTCAATGAGATCATGGCTGATCATCCTCAATCAGTACCTAGTTCCTGCCTTCTCCCCATATCCCCTGGCTCCACCATCTTTAAGAGCCCTATCTATCTCTCTCTTGAAATCATCCAGAGCACCAGCCTCCACAGCGCTCTGATGTAGAGACTTCCACAGAATTCATAACTCTCTGTGTGAAGAAGTGATTGCTCGTCTCCGTTGTACATGGCTTACACCTTATTCACAAACTGCGGCCCCTGGATCTGGACTCCCCCAACATTGGGAACATGTTTCCTGCCTCTAGCGTGTCCAAACCCTACATAATTTTATATGTTTCAATAAGATCTCCTCTCATCCTTCTAAACTCCAGAGTGTACAAGCCCAGCCGCTCCATTCTCTCAGCATACGACAGTCCCGCCATCCCGGGAATTAACCTTGTAAACCTACGCTGCACTCCCTCAATAGCAAGAATGTCCTTCCTCAAATTAAGGGACCAATACTGTACACAATGGTCTGACTACGGCCCTGTACAACTGCAGAAGGACCTCTTTGCTCCTATACTCAACTCCTCTTGTTATGAAGGCCAACATGCCATTCGCTTTCTTCACTGCCTGCTGTACCTGCATGCTTATTTTCATTGACTGATGAGCAAGGAAACCCAGATCCCGTTGCACTTCCCATTTTCCCAAATTGACACCATTTAGATAGTAATCTGTCTTCCTGGTTTTGCTACCAAAGTGGATAACCTCACATTTATCCACATTAAACTGCATCTGCCAAGCATCTGCCCACTCACCCACCCTGTCGAAATCACCCTGCATTCTCATAGCATCATCCTCACAGTTCACACTGCCACCCAGCTTTGTGTCATCTGCAAATTTTCTAATGTTACTTTGAACCCCTTCATCTAAATCATTGATGTATATTGTAAATATCTGCGGTCCCAGCACCGTGCCTTGCGGTACCCCACTAGTCACTGCCTGCCATTCTGAAAGGGACCCTTTAATCCCTACTCTTTGTTTCCTGTCTGCCAACCACTTCTCTATCCATGTCAGCACTCTACCCCCAATACCATGTGCCCTATGTTTGCCCACTAATCTCCTATGTGGGATCTAATCAAATGCTTTCTGAAAGTCCAAGTACACCACATCCACTGGCCCCCCTCCCTTGTCCATTTTCCTCGTTAGATCCTCAATAAATTCCAGAAGATTAGTCAAGTATGATTTCCCCTTCGTAAATCCATGCTGACTCGGACCGATCCTGTTACTGCTATCCAAATGCCGCTATTTCATCTTTTAATGATTGACTCCAGCATCTTCCCCACCACCGATGTCAGGCTAACTAGTCTATAATTCCCTGTTTTCTCTCTCCCGCCTTTCTTAAAAAGTGGGATACCATTAGCTACCCTCCAATCCACATGAACTGATCTTGAATCTAAAGAACATTGGAAAATGATCACCAATGCATCCACAATATCTAGAGCCACTTCCTTAAGTACCCTAGGATGCAGACTATCAGGCCCTGGGGATTTATCAGCCTTCATTCCCATCAGTCTATCCAACACTATTTCCTGCCTAATGTGGATTTCCTTCAGTTCCTCCATCACCCCAGATCCTCTGGCCACTAGTACATCAGGAGTGTCCTCCTTAGTGAAGACGGATCCAAAGTACCTGTTCAACTGATCTGCCATTTCCTTGTTCCCCATAATAAATTCACCTTTTTCAGTCTTCAATGGTCCAACTTTGGTCTTTACTAATTTTTTCCTCTTTACATACCTAAAGAAGCTTTTACTATTCTCTTTTATATTCTTGGCTGGCTTACTTTCGTACCTCATCTTTTGTCCCCGTATTGCCTTTTTAGTTATCTTCTGTTGCTCCTTAAACATTACCCAATCCTCTTGCTTCCCGCTCATCTTTGTTATGTTGTACTTCTTCTCTTTTACATTTAAATTGTCCCTGACGTCCCTTGCCAGCCACGGTCGCCCCTTACTCCCCTTGGAATCTTTCTTCGTATTTGGAATGAACTGATCCTGCACCTTCTGTATTATTCCCATAAATACCTACCATTTTGTTCCACTGTCATCCCTGCTAGTGTATCTTTCCAGTCAACTTTGGCCAGCTCCTCCCTCATGGCTCCATAGTCACCTTTATTCAACTGTAACACTGACACCTCCGATCCACCCTTCTCCCTCTCCAATTGTAGATTATACTTGACCATATTATGGTCACTAACTACCTCCTAATGGCTCATTAACCTCAAGTTCCTTTATCAAATTTGGGTCATTACATAACACTAAAGCCAGAATTGCCTTCTCGCTGGTTGGCACCAACACAAGCTGCTCTAAGAATCCATCACGAAGGCACTCCACAAACTCCCTTTCTTGGGGTCCAGTACTAACCTGATTTCCCCAGTCTACCTGCATGTTGAAATCTCCCATAACAACTGTAGCATTACCTATACTACATGCCAATTTTAATTCCTGTATCAACTTGCACCCAATATTCAGGCTACTGTTTGGGGGCCTTTGGATGTCCCATTTGGAGTCTTTTTACCCTTACAATTCCTTAGTTCTGTCCATTCTGACTCTACATTTCCTGTTTCAATGTCACCCCTTGCAAGGGACTGAATTTCATTCCTCACCAACAGAGCTACCCCAGTCCCTACAATTCATGGTTCAAAGATGCAAAAAGTTGGGTTTACAAGTGAAGCTTTGACTAAGTCAAACCCTATATTAAAAGAATTTTAAATTAAAAGGAGTCTGCAGATGCTCTAAACGAGTTCATGTGGAAGAATAAGCAACGGTTGAACAAGCCAATTTATTTCATTTGAAGTGAAAATGCAATTTGTCCAATTTAAACTAGTTTGCCTGATCCATGGATATTTGCCCAGCCTCAAAGATTCACGTTTTCTCACCCCATCAACAAAAAAAGCATGATTAGTACAAAACTGAATAGATTCTTCTGCAGAGGCTTCGTTTATGACTCGGCTGAATCCAACATTCCTAAAGCACTACCATAATTAACTTGTTTAAGAAAGAACTGCAGATGCTGGAAAAATCGAAGGTTGACATAAATGCTGGAGAAACTCAGCGGATGAGATAGTACGCATCACCCGCTGAGTTTCTCCAGCATTTTTGTCCACCATAATTAATTCACTCCCTTCACCCAGGAGGTGGGTATATGGAACAAGCTGCCAGAGGAGGTAGTGGAGGCTGGTACAATGGCATTTAGAAGACATTTGGACGGGACTATTTGGACTAATTGTCTGTTTCTCTAATATACACTGAACTTTTGTTGCTGTTTAGTAAGGGTTTTACAGTGCAATATGTTTACACTACTGTTGTAGTGCTACGTAACCCGCTCCATGACACACTGAGGAGCACCTTCAGCAACAGACTGGTTCCACCAAGATGCAGCACAGAACGCCTCAGGAGATCCTGCTTCCCCGTGGCTATCAAACTGTACAACCCCATCCCCTTCCGTACACCAGCACTACTCCACACACTAGAGACAATTACAATGTTACCAAAGCCAATTAACCTACAATCCTGTACGTCTTTGGAGTGTGGGAGAAACCGAAGATTTCGGAGAAAACCCACGCAGGTCACGGGGAAAACGTTTAAACTCCGTATAGACAGCATCCATAATTGGGATAGAACCTGGGTCTCCAGCATGCATTCGCTGTAAGGCAGCAACACTCCCGCTGCGCCACCATAACCGCCTTTATCTTGTGTTTTATGAATGTTGCCAGATCAATTTCCCTCCTTGGATAAAGTTCTATCGTATCGTAAGTCAGTATTTAATTGTTCATTTTGTGAGATATGACAATAAAACACTCTTGACTCTTGACAGGTACATGGATAGGATAGGTATGGAGAGATATGGAGCAAATGCAGGCAGGAGGAACTAGTGTAGATGGAGCATCTTGGTCAATGTGGGCAAGACAAAATGTGCAGGAACAGCAGATGCTGGTTTACATTGAAGATAGACACAAAATACTGGAGAAACTCAGCGGGACAGGCAGATAACAACTCAGCGATATGAATATTGATTTCTCCAACTTCAAGTAACCCTTGCGTTCCCTCTCTCTCCATCCCTCCCCCACCCTAGTTCTCCCACTAGCTTCACTGTCCTGTCCTATCCATGTTCTCCAGAGATGCTGCCTGACCCGCTGAGTTACTCCAGCACTCTGTGAAACGTCACCTATCCATGTTCTCCAGAGATGCTCCCTAACATTTGTCGTTTCACATTGGGACCCTTCCGGTTTGAGTGGGCCAGTGGAGTAGAGAAGCCAAGACAGCTGTTGCACCAACAGTGGATATAAAAATGTCCAGAGAGGGTAGAAGGCTGGGTAGGGGCTGGGAGGAGGGGATAGGTGGGGGAATGTTGGAGATTGGTGACAGGATTGTCACTGGATGGATAGGATTCTCTCCCATAAAGAAAAGCTCAGAGGTGGCAGAAGAGCCCTACGTCCCTATGTTCCCAATGTAGGGGGAGTCCAGAACCAGGGGTTACAGTTTAAGAATAAGACCCGCTGAGTCACTCCACCTTTTATCTTGGTCTATTAACAGATTCAGATCTACCTTAGATCTCCTTTTGTAAGCCTGCTTGGCGCTGTCCTTTTTCACCGGCATTCTCGATACTCCTTTCTTTGGTTATTAATCCACACAGAGAAGGTTAGCGTTTCGATCTCTAGTAGCTACCAGCTGTTTCAATGTCTGGCAGAATGGGTTTGGTGAACCCACTTCAAGTTGACAGATGGAATGGAGCCCGTCCGTCTCTCATGGTTACGGATGCAGTTCACTGTGATGTCGCCGGCCAGGCACATTATGAGGTCACCTCTGATTATGATGGTTTACAAACTTGCGATCTTATGAATGGAAGGCCGGCCCAAGAAGAGAATAAACCACTTCCCCATATGACCACAGGTCACAGTGGTTATAACCAACTGGACTCAAGTGGTAGATACAAGGAACTCAGTTCAGTTGAGTTTATTGTCACGTGTACAGTACATGCTTTTTCTCACGTGTTAAAAACAGTCAGCAGAAAGACAATGCACGATTACAATTGAGCCATTTATAGTGTATAGATACATGGTAAGGGAATACCGTTTAGTACAAGATAAAGCCAGCAAAGTCCGATCAAGGATAGTCCGAGGGTCACCAATGAGGTAGATGGTAGTTCAGCACTGCTATCTGGTTGTGGTAGGATGCTTCAGTTGCCTGGTAACAGCTGGAAAGAAACTGTCCCTGAATATGGAGATGCGCGTTTTCACACTTCTGTACCTTTCCTAATTTGAGGAAGGACATTCTTGCTATTGAGGGAGTGCAGCGTAGGTTAAGCAGGTTAATTCCTGGGATGGCCGGACTGACATATGATGAAAGAATGGGTCGACTGGGGTTGTATTTTACTGGAATTGAGAAGGATAAGAGAGGATCTTATAGAAATATAAAATTCTTAAAAGAGTGAAGGCTAAATGCAGGATCAATGTTCCCAATGTTGGGGGAGTCCAGAACCAGGGGTCACGGTTTAAGAATAACGGGTTAGACCATTTAGGACTCAGAAGAGGGAAAACGTTTTCACGCAGAAAATCTGTGGAATTTTCTGACACAGGCATTGGAGGCCCATTCACTGGATGTTTTCAAGAGAGAGTTGGATGTGGTTCTTAGGGCTAACAGAATCAAGGGATATGGGGAGATAGCAGGAATGGGGTATTGATTTTGGATGATCAGCCAAGATCATATTGAAAGGCGGTGCTGGCTCGAAGGGCCGAATGGCCTACTCCTGCACCTATTTTCTATGTTTCTACATCATGGTGAGTCCAGCACTCGTTGATGTCTGGTCCTGAAGAAGAGTCTCGCTGAGTTACTCCAGCACTCTGTTCCTTCATGGTCTGGCTGGGGTATCTTGCTTATATGAAAGAGCAACATTGCCAATGCACATAAGCTCCAACTTTGCTGTCAACATGAAACTGTTGACAGTTCAAGAAATGAAATACGTTGATGAAACCCGAGTAATGGACAAGATAATGCTTCACAGGAGAAAGTTAAATCTGCATTGAATTAACCCCCACTTGTAGAAACTAAACTAAAGGAAGAAGTTTCCAAAAGTTATGAGTTTGATTCTATTACTCCAGAAGTGAAGGGCAGGTGCGGGAGAGTCTACGACAATTACACCCCTTCATTTGATCAACACAGGGGACAAGGGGTTGGCTTAATCTACTTAGATCTGTCAAGAAATAAAAGGCAAACAATATTAAATCTCATGTGTATTCGCTTTGAGATACAGTGTGGCAACGGGCCCTTTGGCCCACCGAGTCCACGCAGACCAGTATTCACCGGTACACCCGCACTATCCTACACACTGGGGACTTTTTACCAAAGCCAATTAACCTACAAACCTGCACGTCTTTGGTGTGCGGGAGGAAACCGGAGCACCCGTAGAAAACCCACGCGGGTCACGGGGAGAACGTACAAACTCTGTACAGACAGCACCCGGGTCTCCGGCGCTCTGAGGCAGCAACTCTAATGCTGAGCCACACTACCTTGTTGGGGAAAAATACTTAAAAAGCAGCAGAATATTTTTGACATTTACCAAATGAGAGTTGTCCATAGTCAAAGTGTGTGTAGTTTGTTCCTGGCACAAAAATACTTCTGCTTTATCAGTTTCATACTTAACTCTATAAACCTAAAGACTCCACTGTTGGAATGCAATTCAATATTTGACAAATCTGAACACCTTAACAGACAGATATAAAGCACACAGAGGGATTACTGGAGTGCATTTTCCCTTTGTAGTCCCTGAGAAATCAGTGGCAGTGGCAGAGGGTTGTTCTGATGTTCTAAGCCATGCCAATCCAGATATGATTGAATGACGGAGAGGACGATGTGCCAAATGGAGAAGGAACATCTCATTGGGTTTTGAAGTTTGCAGAGGGCTAACATACAACTTCCTTAGCATCAAGTGAATTGATCGGCATGGTGGCACAGCGATAGACTAAGAGTTGCTGCCTTACAGTGCCAGAGACCCGGGTTCGATCCTGACTATGCGTGCTTGTAGTTTGTACGTTCTCTCTGTGACCCGCGTGGGTTTCCTTCGGGTGCTCTGGTTTCCTCCCACATTCTAGAGATGTGCCGGTTTGTAGGTTAATTGATATCTGTAATTTGCCCCTAGTGTGAGGAATATAGGACTACTGTACGGGTGATCGTTCGTTGGCGTGGACTCGGTGGGAGGAAGGGCCTGTTTTCACACCATCTCTCTAAAACAAACTATTGGCGTTACCTCGTTGATCTCAGTTTAACATTGCTTGTGAAAGTCAGCAAAGTGCAAGCTTCTTTCTATAGCCCTCAGACCAGTGAGCCCATGTGCTCATAT
Organism: Malacoraja senta; assembly: GCA_038087875.1. Lineage (NCBI taxonomy): Eukaryota > Metazoa > Chordata > Chondrichthyes > Rajiformes > Rajidae > Malacoraja > Malacoraja senta. The sequence goes on along the minus strand of JAXLNO010002697.1, from coordinate 15,645 downwards.
CTTAACCAGACAGTCAGAACCCTTTTTAGTTTAGTTTAGAGATACAGCACAGAATCAGGCCCTTCAGCCCACCGAGTCCATGTCAACCAGTGATACCCGCGCATTAAACTACCCCGCACACACTAGGGACAATTTACATTTATACCAAATTAACCTGCAAACCTGCACGTCTTTGGATTGTGGGATGAAACTGAAGATCTCGGAAAAAACCCTACGCGGGTCAAGGGGAAAACATACAAATCTGTACTGACAGCACCTGTAGTCAGGATCGAACCCGAACTCTGGCACTGCAAGCAGTGTAAGCCAGGAACTCTACTGCTGCGTCACCGTGCCCGCCTTTTTCCCAGGACAGAGATAGAATACTAGGGGACATAGCTTTAACGAGAGTGGAGCAAAGTTTAAAGATGTGTTGAGCAAGTTATAAGAGGTTAGAGTGCACCTTGAGTGTGTTGCCAGGGGTGGTGGAGGTAGATACAACAGTGGCATTTAACAGGTTTTTGGATAGGCAGGGAATGGAGGGATAATGATAATGTGCAGACAGATAAGAGTTGGCAGTGGTGTCATGTTTAGCACAGGCATTGTGGGCCGAAGGGCCTGTTCCTGTGTTGTGCTGTTCTATGTTTTATACCTCAGGTTATCAATCTTTAACTTTAACAAAGGGTTTAGTGTGGAAGGGAATGAGATGAGTTAAGACAAGCTGATTTAAACTTTAGGGATATAGCTCGGAAACAGGCCCTTCGCTCACCGAGACCACACAGACCAGCGATCATCCCGTACACTAGCACTACCCTACACACTAGGGACAATTTACAAATTTTCCAAAGCCAATTAACCTAGAAAACCTGCAGGTCTGTGGAGTGTGGGAGGAAACCGGAGCACCCGGAGAAAACCCACGCTGTCACAGGGAGAACGTACAGGCAGCATCCCCAGTCAGGATTGATCCCGGGTCTCTGGCGCTGTAAGGCAGCAACTCCACCGCTGCGCCACCGTGCCACCCAAATAGTTGCACATCAGATTAGACACGTTAGGAAGAAGAACGTGTACAACATTGTAGATTCAATTGCGGAGTTCGATTACTTCAGGCATATATAAATGCTAGACACAGCTGTTCTTGTAACAGATTGGTAAAAGGAACCCTAAGAAGGAAAAATAATAATTCACTCCTCCTGCCACCATTAACCTTGGCAAGTAGGATAGGAGGCACTGGTCAGTGGGGCCGAATGGCCCGATTTGCACAAACTAAATGGAGCAGTCTACTGGGGTCACCAAATCCACAAAGTGTCTCGATCCGAAAACTCATTCATTCCTTCTCTCCAGAGATGCTGCCTGTCCCGCTGAGTTACTCCAGAACTTTGTGTCTATCTCTGGTGTACACCAGCATCTGCAGTTCCTTCCTACACATTTTGAATGTGGTTTGAATGTTTACCTCATGCATTCCAAAAGATTTGAGGCAGACATTACTGCTTCAGTTCGAGCAGAGAGTTCAGTTTCTGCTTGGCACGACCAAAAACCAGAAGGTATTTTACTTCTCTAAATATCTCACCCAGCTAGATTTTAAAATAAGCCTGCATTATTCAATGTGGTTTACGTGGAAAACTACAATTCTGAACTAGGATTAATCCTGTATTAGTCACTAATGGCTGCATGCTACACTTGGGAGTTTTGTCTTCTTAAAAACATCTGTCACTTACACAGAAACTTTGAGTGTAACTACTTGGGGATTTTCACTGAACCTTGGCTTACAGCACAAGACCCTGTCTTGAGCATAACTCTTGGATTTAAACAAGCACATGACACAATTTCCCCTGCAACCACAGGAGATGGAACACCTGTCCCTACACAATAGACAATAGACAAAAGGTGCAGGAGTAGGCCATTCCTGCCCTCCCCATATCGCCTGACAACGCTATCTTTAAGAGCCCTATCAAGCTCTCTCTTGAAAGTATCCAGAGAACCGGCCTCCACCGCCCGCTGAGGCATAGAATTCCACAGATTCACAACTCACTGTGAGAAAAAGTGTTTCCTCATCTCCGTTCTAAATGGCTTACCCCTTATTCTTAAACTGTGGCCCCTGGATCTGGACTCCCCCAACATCGGGAACATGTTTTGCTGCCTCTAGCGTGTCGAAACCCTTAACAATCTTATATGTTTCAATAAGATTCCCTCTCATCCTTCTAAACTCCAGAGTGTACAAGCCCAGCTACTCCATTCTCTCAGCACATGACAGTCCCACCATCCCTGGAATTAACCTTGTAAACCTACGCTGCACTCTCTCGATAGCAAGAATGTCCTTCCTCAAATTAGGGTACCAAAACTGTACACAATACTCCAGATGTTGTCTGACTAGGGCCCTGTACAACTGCAGAAGGAACTCTTTGCTCCTATACTCAACTCCTCTTGTTATGAATGCCAACATGCCATTCGCTTTCTTCACTGCCTGCTGTACCTGCATGCTTACTTTCACAGATGAACAAGGGCCCCCAGATCCCTTTGTACTTCCCCTTTTCCCAACTTGACGCCATTTAGATAGTAATCTGCCTTCATGTTATTGATACCAAGTCACCTTGCATTCTCATAGCATCATCCTCACAGTTCACACTGCCACCCAGCTTTGTGTCATCTGCAAATTTGCTAATGTTACTTTGAATTCCTTCATCCAAATCATTGATGTATATTGGAAATAGCTGTGGTCCCAGCACCAAGCCTTGCGGTACCGCACTGGTCACCGTTAATCCCTACTCTTTGTTTCCTGTCTGCCAACCAATTTTCTATCCATGTCAGCACTCTACCCCCAATACCATGTGCCCTAATTTTGCCCACTAATCTCCTATGTAGGACCATATCAAATGCTTTCTGAAATTCCAGATACACTACATCCTCTGGCTGTCCATTGTCCATTTTCCAAGTTACATCCTCAAAAAATTCCAGAAGATTAGTCAAGCATGATTTCCCCTTCGTAAATCCAAGCTGACTCGGACCGATCCTGTTACTGCTATCCAAATGTGTCGCTATTTCATCTTTCATAATTGACCAGCATCTTTCCCACCACCGATGTCAGGCTAACTGGTCTATAATTCCCTGTTTTCTCTCTCCCGCCTTAAAAAGTGGAATAACATTAGCTACCCTCCAATCCAGAGGAACTGATCCTGAATCTATAGAACATTGGAAAATGATCACCAATGCGTCCATGACTTCTAGACCCATTTCCTTAAGTACCCTGGGATGCAGGGTACTGGGGATTGATCAGCCTTCAGACCCATCAGTCTACCCAACACCATTTCCTGCCCAATGTGAATTTCCTTCAGTTCCTCCATCACCCCAGATCCTTTGGCCACTAGTACATTAGGAAGATTGTTTGTGTCCTTAGTGAAGACGGATCCAAAGTACCTGTTCAACCCATCTGCCATTTCCTTGTTCCCCATAATAAATTCACCCTTTTCAGTCTTCAAGGGTCCAACTTTGGTCTTAACTACATTTTTCCTCTTCACAAACCTAAAGAAGTTTTTACTATCCTCCTTTATATTCTTGGCTAGCTTATCTTCGTACCTCATCTTTTCTCCCCGTATTGTCTTTCTTCTAAACATTACCCAATCCTCTTGCTTCCCGCCTATCTTTGCTACGTTGTACTTCTCTTTTATTTTTATACTGTCCCTGACGTCCCTTGTCAGCCACGATCGCCTCTTACTCCCCTTGGAATCTTTTTTGGAATGAACTGATCCTGTACCTTCTGTATTATTCCTAGAAATACCTGCCATTGTTGTTCCACTGTCATCCCTGCTATGGTATCTTTCCAGTCAACTTTGGCCAGCTCCTCCCTCATGGCTCCATAGTGCCCTTTATTCAACTGTAACACTGACACCTACAATTTACCCTTCTCCCTCTCCAATTGTAGATTAAACTTGACAATATTATGGCTCCTTCACCTCAAGTTCCTTTATCAAATCTGGTTCATTACATAATACTAAATCCAGAATTGCCTTCTCCAACCTGAACCAACCTGTTCTCCCGGTTGCAGGACACTTTAATTCTCCTTCCCATTCCCACAGACCTTTCAGTCTTCAGTCTCCTCCATTGTCAGAGTGAGTGAAGCTAAACACAAATTGGAGGAACAGCATTTCATATTTTTCTTGGCAGCTTACAGCCCAGTGATACGAATCTTGATTTCTCCCACATCAGGTAGCCCCGGCATTCCCTCTCTCTCTGTATCCCTCCCCACCCAAGTCGCACCAGCTTCTCATTTTCACCCTACAAACAGCTTACAATGGCCTGTTTCCTTTATCATCATCACTTTTTTACATAGCTTTCATTCATTGTACTTTTAAACAACTTTTACATCACCGTCTATATCTCCTGTTTCCTTTATCCCTAACCAGTCTGAAGAAAGGTCTCAACCCGAAACGTCACCCATTCCTTCTCTCCAGAGATGCTTCCTCTCCCGCTGAGTTATTCCAGCTGTTTGTGTCTATCTTCAGTTTAAACAGCATCTGTAGTTCCTTCTTACACAACAAACAACCTGTTAGTCTGTTTTGGTTAAGCTGTTACTTAAGCTAATTAGAAACTCCTGCACCATAATGAATCATATTTTAAAGAATATTTACACACAGAAGAGAATTCATGGCTCAGTGCTTTGCACAGTGAAGGGAATTTCATCAACCTTTAGGGTTAAAAACACAGCGATTATCCCATCGATCTCCGAATGTTGTACCTAGTGTGTTACTCTCAGAAATCCTAGACATCGCACAACAGGGATATGAAACCTGGGTGGACATACACAATTTTAATCTTGTATTTAAACAGATGGGCTGAAAGGCCTGTTTCCTTGCTGTATAACTATTATTCCAATTCCCACATAGGGTTGCCAACTGTCCCGTATTAGCCGGGACATCCCGGATTTTGGGCTAAATTGGTTTGTCCCATAAGGGACCACCCTTGTCCCATATTTGACTGCCACTACTCGGGTCGAGGGGACTGTCAGTTTGGAGCGCCGCGTCCAGCCCCGCGTCACCCAGCCCAACGTAGTGCAGCCCCTGGAGTGCAGCAGCAGCACCTCGCCCGTGGCCACGTCGGTCTGCAGCCCGGCCAGCTGACCGTCCTTCGAACCTTCGCTTACCACCGACACCACCACCCCTCCTTCTCATGGCCGATCATCGGTTCATGAGTTGGATAGGGTGCCGGACTTTGCGCGCAATGTGGTTTGGGCTAAAACTCCTCAGCTGGCGCGCCGGCTGGGCTTTGTGTGCAGTCCAGCACCTGGGCCAACTTATCGTTCACCAAACCACGGCCGAGTCGGTCAACGAATTGCCCTCGGGAATTTGTCCCGTATTTTGACTTTTTGTCCCTTATTTGGGTGTGGGAAAGTTGGCAACCCTGTTCCCACAGGTAATCGCACTCTGCCTCAACTAGAAAGCTTCCTAACGTCGGACAAGGCAGCAGCACCCGCTGCGCCACCATGACCGCCTTTATCTTGTGTTTTATGAATGTTGCCAGATTAAATTTCCCTCCTTGGATAGATAAAGTTCTCTCGTATCGTAAGTCAGTATTTAATTGTTCATTTTGTGAGATATGACAATAAAACACTCTTGACTCTTGACAGGTACATGGATAGGATAGGTATGGAGAGATATGGAGCAAATGCAGGGAGGAGGAACTAGTGTAGATGGAGCATCTTGGTCAATGTGGGCAAGACAAAATGTGCAGGAAGAGCAGATGCTGGTTTACATTGAAGATAGACACAAAATACTGGAGAAACTCAGCGGGACAGGCAGATTACAACTCAGCGATATGAATATTGATTTCTCCAACTTCAAGTAACCCTTGCGTTCCCTCTCTCTCCATCCCTCCCCCACCCTAGTTCTCCCACTAGCTTCACTGTCCTGTCCTATCCATGTTCTCCAGAGATCCTGCCTGACCCGCTGAGTTACTCCAGCACTCTGTGAAACGTCACCTATCCATGTTCTCCAGAGATGCTCCCTAACATTTGTCGTTTCACATTGGGACCCTTCCGGTTTGAGTGGGCCAGTGGAGTAGAGAAGCCAAGACAGCTGTTGCACCAACAGTGGATATAAAAATGTCCAGAGAGGGTAGAAGGCTGGGTTGGGGCTGGGAGGAGGGGATAGGTGGGGGAATGTTAGAGATTGGTGACAGGATTGTCACTGGATGGATAGGATTCTCTCCCATAAAGAAAAGCTCAGAGGTGGCAGAAGAGCCCTACGTCCCTATGTTCCCAATGTAGGGGGAGTCCAGAACCATGGGTCACAGTTTAAGAATAAGACCCGCTGAGTCACTCCACCTTTTATCTTGGTCTATTAACAGATTCAGATGTACCTTAGATCTCCTTTTGTAAGCCTGCTTGGCGCTGTCCTTTTTCACCGGCATTCTCGATACTCCTTTCTTTGGTTATTAATCCACACAGAGAAGGTTAGAGTTTCGATCTCTAGTAGCTACCAGCTGTTTCAATGACTGGCAGAATGGGTTTGGTGAACCCACTTCAAGTTGACAGATGGAATGGAGCCCGTCTCTCATGGTTACGGATGCAGTTCACTGTGAGGTCACCGGCCAGGCACATTATGAGGTCACCTCTGATTATGATGGTTTACAAACTTGCGATCTTATGAATGGAAGGCCGGCCCTGAAGAGAATAAACCACTTCCCCATATGACCACAGGTCACAGTGGTTATAACCAACTGGACTCAAGTGGTAGATACAAGGAACTCAGTTCAGTTGAGTTTATTGTCACGTGTACAGTACATGCTTTTTCTCACGTGTTAAAAACAGTCAGCAGAAAGACAATGCACGATTACAATTGAGCCATTTATAGTGTATAGATACATGGTAAGGGAATACCGTTTAGTACAAGATAAAGCCAGCAAAGTCCGATCAAGGATAGTCCGAGGGTCACCAATGAGGTAGATGGTAGTTCAGCACTGCTATCTGGTTGTGGTAGGATGCTTCAGTTGCCTGGTAACAGCTGGAAAGAAACTGTCCCTGAATATGGAGATGCGCGTTTTCACACTTCTGTACCTTTCCTAATTTGAGGAAGGACATTCTTGCTATTGAGGGAGTGCAGCGTAGGTTAAGCAGGTTAATTCCTGGGATGGCCGGACTGACATATGATGAAAGAATGGGTCGACTGGGGTTGTATTTTACTGGAATTGAGAAGGATAAGAGAGGATCTTATAGAAATATAAAATTCTTAAAAGAGTGAAGGCTAAATGCAGGATCAATGTTCCCAATGTTGGGGGAGTCCAGAACCAGGGGTCACGGTTTAAGAATAACGGGTTAGACCATTTAGGACTCAGAAGAGGGAAAACGTTTTCACGCAGAAAATCTGTGGAATTTTCTGACACAGGCATTGGAGGCCCATTCACTGGATGTTTTCAAGAGAGAGTTGGATGTGGTTCTTAGGGCTAACAGAATCAAGGGATATGGGGAGATAGCAGGAATGGGGTATTGATTTTGGATGATCAGCCAAGATCATATTGAAAGGCGGTGCTGGCTCGAAGGGCCGAATGGCCTACTCCTGCACCTATTTTCTATGTTTCTACATCATGGTGAGTCCAGCACTCGTTGATGTCTGGTCCTGAAGAAGAGTCTCGCTGAGTTACTCCAGCACTCTGTTCCTTCATGGTCTGGCTGGGGTATCTTGCTTATATGAAAGAGCAACATTGCCAATGCACATAAGCTCCAACTTTGCTGTCAACATGAAACTGTAATGGACAAGATAATGCTTCACAGGAGAAAGTTAAATCTGCATTGAATTAAACCCCACTTGTAGAAACTAAACTAAAGGAAGAAGTTTCCAAAAGTTATGAGTTTGATTCTATTACTCCAGAAGTGAAGGGCAGGTGCGGGAGAGTCTACGACAATTACACCCCTTCATTTGATCAACACAGGGGACAAGGGGTTGGCTTAATCTACTTAGATCTGTCAAGAAATAAAAGGCAAACAATATTAAATCTCATGTGTATTCGCTTTGAGATACAGTGTGGCAACGGGCCCTTTGGCCCACCGAGTCCACGCAGACCAGTATTCACCGGTACACCCGCACTATCCTACACACTGGGGACTTTTTACCAAAGCCAATTAACCTACAAACCTGCACGTCTTTGGTGTGCGGGAGGAAACCGGAGCACCCGTAGAAAACCCACGCGGGTCACGGGGAGAACGTACAAACTCTGTACAGACAGCACCCGGGTCTCCGGCGCTCTGAGGCAGCAACTCTAATGCTGAGCCACACTACCTTGTTGGGGAAAAATACTTAAAAAGCAGCAGAATATTTTTGACATTTACCAAATGAGAGTTGTCCATAGTCAAAGTGTGTGTAGTTTGTTCCTGGCACAAAAATACTTCTGCTTTATCAGTTTCATACTTAACTCTATAAACCTAAGTGCCCCTAGTGTGAGGAATATAGGACTACTGTACGGGTGATCGTTCGTTGGCGTGGACTCGGTGGGAGGAAGGGCCTGTTTTCACACCATCTCTCTAAAACAAACTATTGGCGTTACCTCGTTGATCTCAGTTTAACATTGCTTGTGAAAGTCAGCAAAGTGCAAGCTTCTTTCTATAGCCCTCAGACCAGTGAGCCCATGTGCTCATATCTTAACCAGACAGTCAGAACCCTTTTTAGTTTAGTTTAGAGATACAGCACAGAATCAGGCCCTTCAGCCCACCGAGTCCATGTCAACCAGTGATACCCGCGCATTAAACTACCCCGCACACACTAGGGACAATTTACATTTATACCAAATTAACCTGCAAACCTGCACGTCTTTGGATTGTGGGATGAAACTGAAGATCTCGGAAAAAACCCTACGCGGGTCAAGGGGAAAACATACAAATCTGTACTGACAGCACCTGTAGTCAGGATCGAACCCGAACTCTGGCACTGCAAGCAGTGTAAGCCAGGAACTCTACTGCTGCGTCACCGTGCCCGCCTTTTTCTCAGGACAGAGATAGAATACTAGGGGACATAGCTTTAACGAGAGTGGAGCAAAGTTTAAAGATGTGTTGAGCAAGTTATAAGAGGTTAGAGTGCACCTTGAGTGTGTTGCCAGGGGTGGTGGAGGTAGATACAACAGTGGCATTTAACAGGTTTTTGGATAGGCAGGGAATGGAGGGATAATGATAATGTGCAGACAGATAAGAGTTGGCAGTGGTGTCATGTTTAGCACAGGCATTGTGGGCCGAAGGGCCTGTTCCTGTGTTGTGCTGTTCTATGTTTTATACCTCAGGTTATCAATCTTTAACTTTAACAAAGGGTTTAGTGTGGAAGGGAATGAGATGAGTTAAGACAAGCTGATTTAAACTTTAGGGATATAGCTCGGAAACAGGCCCTTCGCTCACCGAGACCACACAGACCAGCGATCATCCCGTACACTAGCACTACCCTACACACTAGGGACAATTTACAAATTTTCCAAAGCCAATTAACCTAGAAAACCTGCAGGTCTGTGGAGTGTGGGAGGAAACCGGAGCACCCGGAGAAAACCCACGCTGTCACAGGGAGAACGTACAGGCAGCATCCCCAGTCAGAATTGATCCCGGGTCTCTGGCGCTGTAAGGCAGCAACTCCACCGCTGCGCCACCGTGCCACCCAAATAGTTGCACATCAGATTAGACACGTTAGGAAGAAGAATGTGTACAACATTGTAGATTCAATTGCGGAGTTCGATTACTTCAGGCATATATAAATGCTAGACACAGCTGTTCTTGTAACAGATTGGTAAAAGGAACCCTAAGAAGGAAAAATAATAATTCACTCCTCCTGCCACCATTAACCTTGGCAAGTAGGATAGGAGGCACTGGTCAGTGGGGCCGAATGGCCCGATTTGCACAAACTAAATGGAGCAGTCTACTGGGGTCACCAAATCCACAAAGTGTCTCGATCCGAAAACTCATTCATTCCTTCTCTCCAGAGATGCTGCCTGTCCCGCTGAGTTACTCCAGAACTTTGTGTCTATCTCTGGTGTACACCAGCATCTGCAGTTCCTTCCTACACATTTTGAATGTGGTTTGAATGTTTACCTCATGCATTCCAAAAGATTTGAGGCAGACATTACTGCTTCAGTTCGAGCAGAGAGTTCAGTTTCTGCTTGGCACGACCAAAAACCAGAAGGTATTTTACTTCTCTAAATATCTCACCCAGCTAGATTTTAAAATAAGCCTGCATTATTCAATGTGGTTTACGTGGAAAACTACAATTCTGAACTAGGATTAATCCTGTATTAGTCACTAATGGCTGCATGCTACACTTGGGAGTTTTGTCTTCTTAAAAACATCTGTCACTTACACAGAAACTTTGAGTGTAACTACTTGGGGATTTTCACTGAACCTTGGCTTACAGCACAAGACCCTGTCTTGAGCCTAACTCTTGGATTTAAACAAGCACATGACACAATTTCCCCTGCAACCACAGGAGATGGAACACCTGTCCCTACACAATAGACAATAGACAAAAGGTGCAGGAGTAGGCCATTCCTGCCCTCCCCATATCGCCTGACAACGCTATCTTTAAGAGCCCTATCAAGCTCTCTCTTGAAAGTATCCAGAGAACCGGCCTCCACCGCCCGCTGAGGCATAGAATTCCACAGATTCACAACTCACTGTGAGAAAAAGTGTTTCCTCATCTCCGTTCTAAATGGCTTACCCCTTATTCTTAAACTGTGGCCCCTGGATCTGGACTCCCCCAACATCGGGAACATGTTTTGCTGCCTCTAGCGTGTCGAAACCCTTAACAATCTTATATGTTTCAATAAGATTCCCTCTCATCCTTCTAAACTCCAGAGTGTACAAGCCCAGCTACTCCATTCTCTCAGCACATGACAGTCCCACCATCCCTGGAATTAACCTTGTAAACCTACGCTGCACTCTCTCGATAGCAAGAATGTCCTTCCTCAAATTAGGGTACCAAAACTGTACACAATACTCCAGATGTTGTCTGACTAGGGCCCTGTACAACTGCAGAAGGAACTCTTTGCTCCTATACTCAACTCCTCTTGTTATGAATGCCAACATGCCATTCGCTTTCTTCACTGCCTGCTGTACCTGCATGCTTACTTTCACAGATGAACAAGGGCCCCCAGATCCCTTTGTACTTCCCCTTTTCCCAACTTGACACCATTTAGATAGTAATCTGCCTTCATGTTATTGATACCAAGTCACCTTGCATTCTCATAGCATCATCCTCACAGTTCACACTGCCACCCAGCTTTGTGTCATCTGCAAATTTGCTAATGTTACTTTGAATTCCTTCATCCAAATCATTGATGTATATTGGAAATAGCTGTGGTCCCAGCACCAAGCCTTGCGGTACCGCACTGGTCACCGTTAATCCCTACTCTTTGTTTCCTGTCTGCCAACCAATTTTCTATCCATGTCAGCACTCTACCCCCAATACCATGTGCCCTAATTTTGCCCACTAATCTCCTATGTAGGACCATATCAAATGCTTTCTGAAATTCCAGATACACTACATCCTCTGGCTGTCCATTGTCCATTTTCCATGTTACATCCTCAAAAAATTCCAGAAGATTAGTCAAGCATGATTTCCCCTTCGTAAATCCAAGCTGACTCGGACCGATCCTGTTACTGCTATCCAAATGTGTCGCTATTTCATCTTTCATAATTGACCAGCATCTTTCCCACCACCGATGTCAGGCTAACTGGTCTATAATTCCCTGTTTTCTCTCTCCCGCCTTAAAAAGTGGAATAACATTAGCTACCCTCCAATCCAGAGGAACTGATCCTGAATCTATAGAACATTGGAAAATGATCACCAATGCGTCCATGATTTCTAGACCCATTTCCTTAAGTACCCTGGGATGCAGGGTACTGGGGATTGATCAGCCTTCAGACCCATCAGTCTACCCAACACCATTTCCTGCCTAATGTGAATTTCCTTCAGTTCCTCCATCACCCCAGATCCTTTGGCCACTAGTACATTAGGAAGATTGTTTGTGTCCTTAGTGAAGACGGATCCAAAGTACCTGTTCAACCCATCTGCCATTTCCTTGTTCCCCATAATAAATTCACCCTTTTCAGTCTTCAAGGGTCCAACTTTGGTCTTAACTACATTTTTCCTCTTCACAAACCTAAAGAAGTTTTTACTATCCTCCTTTATATTCTTGGCTAGCTTATCTTCGTACCTCATCTTTTCTCCCCGTATTGTCTTTCTTCTAAACATTACCCAATCCTCTTGCTTCCCGCCTATCTTTGCTACGTTGTACTTCTCTTTTATTTTTATACTGTCCCTGACGTCCCTTGTCAGCCACGATCCTCTTACTCCCCTTGGAATCTTTTTTGGAATGAACTGATCCTGTACCTTCTGTATTATTCCTAGAAATACCTGCCATTGTTGTTCCACTGTCATCCCTGCTATGGTATCTTTCCAGTCAACTTTGGCCAGCTCCTCCCTCATGGCTCCATAGTGCCCTTTATTCAACTGTAACACTGACACCTACAATTTACCCTTCTCCCTCTCCAATTGTAGATTAAACTTGACAATATTATGGCTCCTTCACCTCAAGTTCCTTTATCAAATCTGGTTCATTACATAATACTAAATCCAGAATTGCCTTCTCCAACCTGAACCAACCTGTTCTCCCGGTTGCAGGACACTTTAATTCTCCTTCCCATTCCCACAGACCTTTCAGTCTTCAGTCTCCTCCATTGTCAGAGTGAGTGAAGCTAAACACAAATTGGAGGAACAGCATTTCATATTTTCCTTGGCAGCTTACAGCCCAGTGATACGAATCTTGATTTCTCCCACATCAGGTAGCCCCGGCATTCCCTCTCTCTCTGTATCCCTCCCCACCCAAGTCGCACCAGCTTCTCATTTTCACCCTACAAACAGCTTACAATGGCCTGTTTCCTTTATCATCATCACTTTTTTACATAGCTTTCATTCATTGTACTTTTAAACAACTTTTACATCACCGTCTATATCTCCTGTTTCCTTTATCCCTAACCAGTCTGAAGAAAGGTCTCAACCCGAAACGTCACCCATTCCTTCTCTCCAGAGATGCTTCCTCTCCCGCTGAGTTATTCCAGCTGTTTGTGTCTATCTTCAGTTTAAACAGCATCTGTAGTTCCTTCTTACACAACAAACAACCTGTTAGTCTGTTTTGGTTAAGCTGTTACTTAAGCTAATTAGAAACTCCTGCACCATAATGAATCATATTTTAAAGAATATTTACACACAGAAGAGAATTCATGGCTCAGTGCTTTGCACAGTGAAGGGAATTTCATCAACCTTTAGGGTTAAAAACACAGCGATTATCCCATCGATCTCCGAATGTTGTACCTAGTGTGTTACTCTCAGAAATCCTAGACATCGCACAACAGGGATATGAAACCTGGGTGGACATACACAATTTTAATCTTGTATTTTAAACAGATGGGCTGAAAGGCCTGTTTCCTTGCTGTATAACTATTATTCCAATTCCCACATAGGGTTACCAACTGTCCCGTATTAGCCGGGACATCCCGGATTTTGGGCTAAATTGGTTTGTCCCATAAGGGACCACCCTTGTCCCATATTTGACTGCCACTACTCGGGTCGAGGGGACTGTCAGTTTGGAGCGCCGCGTCCAGCCCCGCGTCACCCAGCCCAACGTAGTGCAGCCCCTGGAGTGCAGCAGCAGCACCTCGCCCGTGGCCACGTCGGTCTGCAGCCCGGCCAGCTGACCGTCCTTCGAACCTTCGCTTACCACCGACACCACCACCCCTCCTTCTCATGGCCGATCATCGGTTCATGAGTTGGATAGGGTGCCGGACTTTGCGCGCAATGTGGTTTGGGCTAAAACTCCTCAGCTGGCGCGCCGGCTGGGCTTTGTGTGCAGTCCAGCACCTGGGCCAACTTATCGTTCACCAAACCACGGCCGAGTCGGTCAACGAATTGCCCTCGGGAATTTGTCCCGTATTTTGACTTTTTGTCCCTTATTTGGGTGTGGGAAAGTTGGCAACCCTGTTCCCACAGGTAATCGCACTCTGCCTCAACTAGAAAGCTTCCTAACGTCGGACAAGGCAGCAGCACCCGCTGCGCCACCATGACCGCCTTTATCTTGTGTTTTATGAATGTTGCCAGATTAAATTTCCCTCCTTGGATAGATAAAGTTCTATCGTATCGTAAGTCAGTATTTAATTGTTCATTTTGTGAGATATGACAATAAAACACTCTTGACTCTTGACAGGTACATGGATAGGATAGGTATGGAGAGATATGGAGCAAATGCAGGGAGGAGGAACTAGTGTAGATGGAGCATCTTGGTCAATGTGGGCAAGACAAAATGTGCAGGAAGAGCAGATGCTGGTTTACATTGAAGATAGACACAAAATACTGGAGAAACTCAGCGGGACAGGCAGATTACAACTCAGCGATATGAATATTGATTTCTCCAACTTCAAGTAACCCTTGCGTTCCCTCTCTCTCCATCCCTCCCCCACCCTAGTTCTCCCACTAGCTTCACTGTCCTGTCCTATCCATGTTCTCCAGAGATCCTGCCTGACCCGCTGAGTTACTCCAGCACTCTGTGAAACGTCACCTATCCATGTTCTCCAGAGATGCTCCCTAACATTTGTCGTTTCACATTGGGACCCTTCCGGTTTGAGTGGGCCAGTGGAGTAGAGAAGCCAAGACAGCTGTTGCACCAACAGTGGATATAAAAATGTCCAGAGAGGGTAGAAGGCTGGGTTGGGGCTGGGAGGAGGGGATAGGTGGGGGAATGTTAGAGATTGGTGACAGGATTGTCACTGGATGGATAGGATTCTCTCCCATAAAGAAAAGCTCAGAGGTGGCAGAAGAGCCCTACGTCCCTATGTTCCCAATGTAGGGGGAGTCCAGAACCATGGGTCACAGTTTAAGAATAAGACCCGCTGAGTCACTCCACCTTTTATCTTGGTCTATTAACAGATTCAGATGTACCTTAGATCTCCTTTTGTAAGCCTGCTTGGCGCTGTCCTTTTTCACCGGCATTCTCGATACTCCTTTCTTTGGTTATTAATCCACACAGAGAAGGTTAGAGTTTCGATCTCTAGTAGCTACCAGCTGTTTCAATGACTGGCAGAATGGGTTTGGTGAACCCACTTCAAGTTGACAGATGGAATGGAGCCCGTCTCTCATGGTTACGGATGCAGTTCACTGTGAGGTCACCGGCCAGGCACATTATGAGGTCACCTCTGATTATGATGGTTTACAAACTTGCGATCTTACGAATGGAAGGCCGGCCCTGAAGGGAATAAACCACTTCACCATATGACCACAGGTCACAGTGGTTATAACCAACTGGACTCAAGTGGTAGATACAAGGAACTCAGTTCAGTTGAGTTTATTGTCACGTGTACAGAGAAATGCTTTTTCTCACGTGTTAAAAACAGTCAGCAGAAAGACAAAGCATGATTACAATTGATGAGTTATGAGTATAGATACTTGGTAAGGGAATAACGTTTAGTGCAAGATAAAGCCAGCAAAGTCCGATCAAGGATAGTCCGAGGGTCACCAATGAGGTAGATAGTAGTTCAGCACTGCTATCTGGTTGTGGTAGGATGCTTCAGTTGCCTGATAACAGCTGGAAAGAAACTGTCCCTGAATATGGAGATGCGCGTTTTCACACTTCTGTACCTTTCCTAATTTGAGGAAGGACATTCTT